>PVKS010010369.1:0-60424 GCA_004027875.1 Aplodontia rufa | reverse complement strand
ATCATCTAAATCAGTTCCTATTGACTCAGTGGTCTATAAAAGAAAAAGACCAGCCTCTGTCCCCACCCCAACCTCCCCACAGCACAATGTGCAATCCAGAGCTGGGGCAGATCAACGACAATGACCTTTTCCACTGGAGAAGGGGAAGAATTGGAGGCACAGCGCTCCCGGCCCGGGGTCAGGGACTGTTCCTTGATTAGGTCCTGACTCTGCTTTTGGGAACAGCTCCCAGATCCATTGTTCTCTGTGGCTGTTGGTTTCCCGCTCTGTAGTTCCTTCCACCACCTTCCTTTCCTCCTTCCTCAGGAAATACATCTCTGCAGAGTGGCTAGGTAGCTTTCTTGGCCACTGCCTCCATGTAGAAAGCAGATGTAGGGATTCTTGTGTGAGTCGGTTGTCATTAGCCATATTCCATGAGGAGCTACCAGGAAGGAACCGGCCCGTTTGCAAACACAATTGAGAGGCCTGAGGTCCTTGCACCTTCAGAGTTGCCAAAATGGAAATGTTTCCTCATCAAGCTAAGGGTGCAGCCCTTAAGGAGCGGGCTCCCAGCTCCGCAGGTTCAGTTTGAAATCAGGATTGAGTCCTAGGAATCACAGCAGCTTTGTCGCTCGCACTCAGATTTAACACTTCCTGCCAGATGCGTTTGCCTTCCTCTTAAAGACCATATTAACGCACAGCCACTGAGACATTGTCTCAAAACACAAATCGAACAGCAAATGTGGCCATCACATGACCATTTCTTAAAACATCAAAACCTCTGATGGGATGAAGGTTGCCTGGTAGATTGGTTGAACAGGACAAAGTGGCTCCCACGGAAGCTTAATGAACTCACATACTATTATTAAGTCAAGAGAGAAAGAGATGGCCCTCTCCAAAGAATTGTGGGTCTGGTGTTTGGCACACAGAGTTGGCCTTGGCAAGCTGTGGGCTTGGCAGGCCGTGGCTTCAGTGCTCACACCACTCGGCCTCAGCTAGAGATTTTAGCCCTGTGGATTTCTCACGCCTGTTCTGATTTTCTCATTTTTAGCTGACTCTTACTTTTGCAGGTAGGTTTATCATTGTCTTTTTTTTTTCACTGCTAGAGAAAAAACCCAGGGCCTTGGACATGCTAGGCAAGCACTCTGATACTGAACTATATCCCCAGCCCCAGTTTATCATGTCTCATCCAACATTTCTGGATGTCCATGGTGGGAGGGTGGCCTGTGGTGGTGCTGGGAGCAGATCTCCTCTCCCCAGTTCCCTAAACTCATTTATCCCTGGCACACAGCAGGTGGGGTCTCAGCAAGTCTCAGGGGCCCAGCCCTGGACTCAGCCCTAGGCCATCTAGAGAAAGGAATAGACCCTATTTTTTTAGAGGAGCCTCTTGTCAGAAGGCTGGCAGGATGTGCAGACACAAGTTGATAAAAGAGGAAGTAATGTCCATGCATTTACTGAAAACCTGCAGTAAGCAAGAGCCTGCCTGCCTGACTCTTCATCTACATAAAAACTATAATTTTTTTCATATAATCTTTTTTTAATAAAGAGAGGACAGTGAGAGAGAGAGAGAGAGAGAGAGAGAGGGGAGAGAGAGAATCAGTTTTTATTGAGTTCTTCCCATGGTCTTCGCTGCTCTGACACTTAGTTGTGTACGTGGGTGCTGGGATTTGAACCCATGTGCATATAAGTGCTGGGCAAGCACCGTAACCGCCAAGCCACCGCTCCAGCCCTCACATAATCTTATTTAATCCTCACAACAATCTTTTTTTTTTTTTAAGAGAGAGGGAGAGAGTGAAGAAAGAATTTCATTCATTTATTCATCTGGCCTCTGTTTCTCCAACACCCAGCTCTGTATGTGGTGCTGGGGTTCAAACCCCTGGGTTTGCCAGACAAGTGCTCCAACCACTGAGCAACTGCCCCAGTCCCTCACAACAACTTTTGACATGCGGAGGAAACAGAGCCTCAGGCATGGCAAGTGATGTTAGCCAAGGTCACCCCTCTAGTAGAAGGCTGAGCTGAGAAGCAGGGCTGCCTGGCGCTGAAGCCCACCCCCATGGATGAGTGTGAGAGGCTGAGGAGGCTGCATGGGAGGCGGTGTGGACCGAGGGACCCAAGAGCACGCAGCTCTGCACATTTCCCTTCTGAGCAAGGGTGTGTGCAAGCTGGTGGCGGGCAGCAACGCAGGGTGCATTTTGAAAAAATTTAGCCTCTTTCCTTTTCATGGTGGTTTCAGACATTCAAAAGTTATGGCTCACAGGCCTGTTGTGCATATGGGCAGACAGCTGTGTGGTGGAGTTGGGGCTGGAGGGGTGGCCAAGGCTTTGTTGTCTTCAGGGTCAGTGTCTGGAGCTGCAGGTGGCTGGAGTCTGGGTACTTAAAGTTGCAAGACAGGTGTGTGCGGTAGGGCACAGCTGTGAGGCTGTTCTCAGAACCGCTGCAGAGGTTCCAGCTGCTACCTAGTCGAGTCACTCCCAAGCGCTTGCCTAGCCTGCCGGCACTGAGAAACTCATATTTCATCTTTCTCCTAGCACTAAACCCGTCCCTATGCAGACTGGTCCTCTGTTGGTCACCTCTGTTAGTGCTGATGTGCCGTGGGTTAGAGAGACAGGCACTAGCAGATGTTAGTGGCAGAGGAAAAAAAGGACATTGCTCAGAGCTTGGCATAACAGCAGAAGCTCCTCGCTGGGCCTCAACTTTCCAGCCCCATGGGGGCGGGACACTCTACTGGGGTAGTGGGACTGTCCGGGTGGGTTCTGCATGGAGGGTGAGCACAGTAGCCACAGAGCTGGCCCTCAGTTGGAATTCTGCTCAGGAGGGGAAAAGCCAAGGCAGGAACCAGGAATAGTGATGAAGATAAATCAAAGTCAGACCTGCATTTGAATTCTGGCTCTGTCGCTTGCCTCGGTGGCCTCGGGAAAGTTCCTTCATTCCTCAGAGCCTCAGTCTTTCTGCCTGGGAGGATGAGGATGATAACAGTGGCTACCTCGGAGTTGTCCTAGGCCTTTGCCGGGCACACTGTAGGCTGTGAATAGTGCTTCCTGTTGTTGCTGGGTCTGTTGACCTCCCTAAGTACAAGAGCCCAATAGCTCACTCGGTGCAGAACGTGCACTACCTCCTTGGCCAGGCGCTACCCTCCAGCCCCCAGAGCAGGGGCCTGAACGGGGAGGGTGGAAGGGCCCTACCCTGGCTTCCAGAAGAACCTGCTCCCCACTCAGTTGAGGCTGCGCTGCCCACGTCTAGGTGCTCCTGGCAGGCCCGTGGCTGGGGTTTTGTTCCACCACTTGAACATGACTGAGGTTTGCAAGGTTTTTCCTAAACGAAGGCTGTGGAGGATGGGCATGTGGAGGGGAGGCAGGCATTCTGGGGCCCTAGGGAGCATTAGGAGCAATCCCGCAAGCCTGAGGTTTGGCAGCGGACAGTCTTCATCTTCTGGGCTGCAACATGCCTGTCATTGTGTTGGACCTATGGGCTCAGTCAGGAGGAAGTGTGGGAGCTCCCGGTGCACACTTGGGGAGGCAAAGGGAGGTGCCTTAAGTCAGAAGGAGGTCCCCCGAAAAGAGGACTTGGAGTGTCCACACTGGCCCATCCCAGATAGATTTTGCCTTCTTGATTGGCTGCTTGGCTTGCTGGCCAGGAATGACCACTCTTGACCGAGAGTCAAGAGTGGAAAGCAGGCAAAGAATAACAGGGAGACTGTCTAGGGGAGGAGTCACAGGGGACCGATGGTGACGGCTTTCCCTGTCCCTTCAGTGCAGGGGGCAGAGCAGTTGCAGGTTCCTGGAATTGAGGGGTAGAAGGAGGCTCAACTTGTCTTTCCATGAGGGACCCTTTCAGGCACCTCCACGCTCCCTGCACACTTTCTAGAAGGAGGGTTCTCAGGGATAGGAGACCTCAAAATGAAAACCAAAGGAGTTTCAAATATAATAGGTAATAGGAGATCAGTCCGCACCAGGTAGCAGGCCCTGGGCCCACATGTCGTGACTCAAAAGCAAGCTAAAGGGCACCGTGCATCCAGACTCTGCTCTACCATCTCTCCTGCCCACTCAGCCCCATGCAGCCTGTGTGCAGGCACCATGAACAAACATACCTCCTACCTGTTGAACTTGCATCTCAGAGAACTCAAGTGCCCAACAGCAACAGAAGCAGTTGAACCCATTCTCATGGGCTCCAGAGACCTGTTAACCAGCTGGCCATGTGTGCTATTGTGTCCAACATCCATATAGGAGGCCCAGAGCCTGCTCCCTGGTTCATCTGTGGCTCTGCATCTCCTGTCTCTCACAAAGCATGGATTTGTAGCATTGAGGCCTATGGGCTGGAGCCCAGGGTTGTGTACATGAGGTGGGTGCTGTGGCAGGTTTGAGTGGGGTGCTGAGGAAGGTCTGGGTCCTGATCCCTGCAAGGGGAAAGGGCCTGGTCCTGGGTCTACCCAGTCACAGGAGAGGGGCTCTGTGCTTCCTCTACCAGTGGATGCCCTCACAACCTCTCTCATCCTGGGGCACAGGATGCTGCATCTGAGGGTGAGTGACACTGGGAAATGGGCACATCATAGCAAGCTATGTGTCATCCCCTGGACTTCCTGCCCTCGGCAAGCAGAACACATGGGACTCATTGACCCTTTCCTAGTGGTGGGTTGTCTCTCTCTTTCTGGTTGGGCAAGGGGCACATAAGCCCCCAGGGTCTGTGAGGACACTGTAATAGGCAGAATAGTGCCCAAAGATGTCCACATCCTAAAACTCTGGAACCTGTCTGTGCATATGTTCCCTTACATGGCAAATGGGACTTTGCAGATACGATTAATCAAGGATTTTTGAGATGGGGAGATTATTTTGGATTATCCAGCTAGGCCCAATGCTATTATACAGTGAGAGGCAGGACTGAGTCAGAGAAGGAGAAGTGAGGACAGGAGCAGAGGAGAAAAAGAGAGGGAGCAGGAAGGGAGAGGAAGATGCTATGTGGCTGGCTTTGCAGATGGAGGAAGGGGCTATGAGCCAAGGAATGCAGACAACTCTAGAAGCTGAAATAGACAAAGCAACAGACTGCCTGCTGTCCTCTGGAAGGAATGTGGCTCTGCTGACAACTTTCATTTCAGAGTGAGACCCATTTTGGACTTCCAATCTCCAGAACGGAGAGACAATTTATGTTATTTCAAGCCACAAATTTTGTGGTAATTTGTCACATCAGCAAGAGGAAACTAATACAGACACTAAGACCTGATTTCAGGCAGAATGAGATACTGAGCAGAGCTCTGCCTCCTTCTGTTCTGGTCCTCACCTTGGGAAGGGCGCCAGGCCACTGTTCCCAGGCCCTTCCTCTGTGCAACCCTGTCTTTCCCTTGTGGCCAGTGTCTTCCCTCACACCCTCCAGGGTTTTTCCTTCCAAGTTGAGCCTGATGGCAGATTAGGAGCCAGCAGAGCGATATCGGGTCAAGGTGAGGTGCAATCTTTGTGTCACTGACATAGGACGGTGCTCCTTCTTTTTTTTGCAATCACAGTTGTGAGACTTGTGGCAATGGTTTCTCTCTGTTTGGCTGCATTTATTAACCAATTTCTGGCCCCATCAGGAATGTTCAGACTGTGGTGATAGACAAGGGATGAGATGGTGGGGACAGTCAACTTTTCTTCAAGCTTTTGGGATCTTCCAAACACAGGCCAGCCTTTGCTCGCGTTGACCCTCCTCCTAGACCCAGACTGGTCCTCATATCCCCAGGCCTTTAAATAACTTAGAAAAATAAATCAATTCTTTATCCAAAGGGGAGCTTAGTGGACAATTGCCATCAGATTTGGGCATTTCAAGGCTGTTCTAAAGGAGGGTTAGACAAGACAGTAAAGCAGATGGATTGAGACATGCCACCTGCCTCCCTAGCAGTGACAGAGGTCTCGTGACTGGCTGCTGAGTATGTCCCTCTGCTCTTTGGGCCTTGGTTTTCCTACCTGCTACCTCCAGATGACCTGCACAGATTTGTCACCCTGACTTGTGCAGCTGGTTGATTCCTGGTTGGAGCACTGTCCCAGTCTCTCTTTACTTACCTTGAACTGTGAGGAATTCTTGATTCATCCAGAAACAAGAAGAAACTATTTTATGAATGATCTCCCCCAAAATCAGAATTTTCAAAGAGGTATCAATTTTCCAGAGGATTCTAGACCAGAATATCTAGAGAGATAATAGCTTTGTGAGGGAGATTCTGGGCAGCCTTGACTCCTGTGATGTCTCCCTGCCTCAGCCCTCCCTCAGTGCACAGCCAGACAGTTCTTCAGGAGCCCTGGCTCTCAGCAGCCTCTTGTGGCTAACCAGTCGTGGAGGAAGGGTTTAATCTGCAGCAGACATAAAAAGGGTTCATGCCCTGGGCAGACTCTCCTAAGCACTCCTCATCATTGCCAATTCAATATGAGCAATGATACTGAGTCTTGATGCCGAAATTAAAATGATTCCTTGTGATGGTTTGGCTGCGAGGTACCCCCCAAAAGCTCATGTATGAGACAATGCAAGAAAGTTCAGAAGAAAAAAAACGAACGGATTATGAGAGCCTAAACCTAACCAATACATTAATTCACTGGTAGAGATTAATTGGGTGGGAAATACAGACAAGCACCTTGTGATTAGAGGAGATAGGTCACTGGGGGCATGCATTTGGGGTATATGTTTTGTCCCTGGTGAGAAGAGTTTTCTGCTTCTTGATTGCAATGTCCTGAGCAGCTCTCCTCCTTCACACCCTTCTGCCATGATGTTCTGCCCCACCCTGGGCCCAGAACTATGGAGTTGGCCATCTATGGATTAAGACCTCTGTGAACCAAATAAAATTTTATTGCTTATGTAGGGACTTGATTTGTCTTCAAGTCTGGCATGTTTTACACAATTGCCCTTAAGGTTTTGGGCTTTGGAGTTTGACTCTCCCCGTGTGACCTTGAGTAAATCATTTCACCTCTTAAGCTTCAATTCCCTCATTCTTAAAAATGAGATAATGGCATTTTCCTGTTTTAGTCAGCTTCCTGTTACTGTAACAAATACTTGAGATAATCAACTTATAAAGAGTAAAGGCTTATTTTGCCTCCTAGTTTTGGAGGTTTCAGTCTATAATTGGTTGGGCCCATTGCTCTTGGGCCCTTAGTGAGGCAGCATATCATGGCGGAACAAAACCACTCAGCTCATGGCCAGGAAGCAAGAGAGAGGAAGAGACTCAGGTCCCACAGTCCCCTTTAAGAGCACACCCTCAATGACCCAAAGACTAGGGCCATCTGGACCCTACTTCTTCAAACATGTCTACTGTCTCCCAGTAGCACCAAACTGGGGACCAAGCCACTAAAATATGGGCCTTTGTGGGACATTCAAGATCCAAACCATGAAAATTCCTTGCAGAGTTGTTAGAGTTCCAAGCTACTATTTGTTGAGTGCTTATAATATGACAGGCATATATGCCATGTCATTTAATTTTCACAACAGTTTTATCCTAGTTGTATGCGTCTGAGTGTGGGGGAACCATTTATAGGCAAGTTACAGACTTAGAGTACCTAAATGATTCACCCAAGATCACAGTGAGTGGCAGAGCTTGGACCCAAACCCGAAAACAGCCTAAAGTCTGTGTCTTAAACCACCTGAAATGATGCTACCATGTGGCACCAAGACCCATCCCTTGCCTGTGCCTTGTCCATGGGAACTGAATGAGCAGAGAGCTGTGTGTGAGTGTCTGCAAACCCAGCCCCAAGGGATGTGCTGGGTCTCAGGCATAAAACCCTGATTCCCTTGATCTTGTGGGATGGCAGGCAAGCAGGTGGCATCCATAGCTAATGTTCTAGGGCAGGAGAATGCCCTCTGAAGTGCCATGAGCCACCTCTTCGTCTTCTTCCTGGGCAGCCAGGCTGACATCTCTGGAGTTGGGGTCCAGCTCCAAGATCCTGGAGGCGGGCACTGGGTTGCTTAGAGAGCAAAAAGGAAGCTCTCTTTAAATTGAAGGGCAGGCAACATGTTAGGGCCAATGGAGAATGGTGGAGAATTCCTAGTAAAACTTTACAGTTTCCGCGTTTCCCTTCCTCTCAATCTTCCCATGAAAGTTGTGCATCTGGGGGGCCGTCTCGGCTCAGTGAGGGCGGGAGCCATCATTAGCCCTGCTGGGGTAGGTGGGGGCTTCCGGCTCCATTAGTGCCCGCCCATGGCCCTGGTGGGCAGACAGCCTGCAAAATGGGGGTGATGCTGCAGGCCCATGGACAGGGAGAAGCAGACATGGAGTATTGTCTAGGGACAGATGGCATCAAATGCCCTCCAGTTCTGCTGGACTGCAAATGGGCAGAGGAAGCTCAGCTGTTGTCCCTTTTATGCATATTGACTTAGTAAAGTGCAAACATGTTAAAAGCTCACTTTCTCCTTTATAGGAGTCTATAAAAAGGCTCTTAAACTGGAGTCCTAGGGCTTGAGCGAGACAAACGCAGGATCAGGCCTTGGGGAGGGTTCAGTGCTCCCCTCCACCTTTAGCACGGAGCTGTGCGTCCATTCAGCCTCTTGTCTCAACTCGGAGCCTTGGCACCTTGGCTTAGCCATTTCCACTGCAGCAGACTCGTGCCAATGGGCAGAAGAGTCCAGATGTGGAGATGCCCTGAGGCGGGCAAGCTGTTTCTGGTGAGTCCCTGGTGGTGTGGTGCTCTGAGGTGTGAGAGGGGAGAGAGATGCTCTGGCCCAGGAACATTTCCCTGGCCCTGTGAGGGGTCTGTCTTTCTGCATTTCTGAGCAAGCAGGTGTCTGTGGGAGAGGAAATGTCCTAATTGCCAACAATAATCCTGCCTGGTGACTTGGTCCTGGGACAGCTTGCAGCAGTGAGGCAGACGGTGGGAGGCCTGAGACAGATGAGGCCAACTGAAGTTGTACCTCTAGTGTCCTTGTTTGGTCTTTGGAGCCATACACGGCCCACAAGGTGCCTTGTTCCTGCCCTTGATCTTAGCCAAAAGGCTGAGAAGCAGTAAGATGCCTTTTCTCTGGAAAATGCTGATCAGGAAGGTGACGAGCATCCTGAGCAAGCCTGGAGTGCGGCAGTGGGGCTTTAGGAAGCTGCCTGTGGTCCTTATGCATTGGCACGGTGGAGGGTGGTCACTGCTTTTCCTGCCAGCCTCATGAGGTTGCCACAGGGATGCACAGGGTTATGGGGTGATGGGATGGGGTGCTTTTTGTCCAGTGCACCTGATCTGTAGAAGGCTGTGGTAGGGCTGCCAGGTGACCTGGCATCAAGACCCTGCCCAACACTCCTTTCCTCAACAAACAGCTAATTGGTAGATGAGTGAATGAAGGTGCTGGAGCTCATTCTGCAGGTCTGGCCACAGTCACCCCACCCTGCTCTCTGTGCCTTAGTATATGCCATGGTTGTGACTTTGAGCAGGAGAATGTGGGCTGCTGTGTCATAGGCACATGCATTGTGTGTCCACCTGACTCCGGTCCTTCCTAGCTCTGCTGATTTGACCCCTTCTGGAGGCCACTGCCTGGAAGGGGTTTCCAGCACAGCTGTGGCCTCAGCCCATCATCTCCCACCATAGTAGCTGGCCCCTAGTGGGCTGGAGCAAGGCAGTGGGTGGGTCCCTCTGGGATCTGGGAGTGCTTGGTGTGACTCCTCCAAGGCCACTCTAAGGAAATACTGAGAACCTGGGGACCTTCAGCTGGGTTCAAACAAATGTGAGCAGTTCTAAAAGGAGCTGTGCTCAAAGCTGAATGGCAGGAAGGGGACCAGACAGCATTTGGAAAGGCCAGTCATCGCTCTGTGTACAAATCCATCAGAACAGGGGAGGCTAGATGGCTTCTAACCTGACAGTAGGCCAGCTTTGCAGTCAGAGCTTTGTCATGTCACCTTGCCCAGCCTCTCCATGTCACTAACAGGAAAGTAGTTTGTGGGGAGTAAGCATAATAATGAATGTCAGGCACCCGTGCCATGCCTGGAGCATGAGATGCTCGATACATGGGCATTGCTATTTCCACTGTCATGATTGTCACTGTCACTATCATCATTAGGAGCATGGAATCATTTGCTTGTAGAATTGTCCAGATTGTGGCAAATGGCATGGAAAGCTCAGGGTGTCAGTCTGAAGGGCTCTGTGGACTTGGTGTTCTAGAACAGAGCTGCCCAATACAGCTTTCTGCCATACTGGCGTTCTGCCATCAGTGCTGTCCCTCACGGTAACCACCAGCCACATGTGGCAACCATGTACTCAAAACGTGGCTAGGGTAAAGGAAGAATCTGAATACTGAAATTCATTTCATTTCATTTTTTTAAATTTGGTACTGGGGATTGAATCCAGGGGTGCTTAACCACTGAACCACATCCCCAGCCCCTTTTATTTTATTTTGTCAGGGTCTTGCTAAGTTGCTTAGGGCTCATTTAGTTGCTGAGGCTGGTTTTGAACTTGTAATCATCCTGCTTCTGCCTCCCAAGTTGCTGGGATTACAGGCGTGTGCCATTGCCCTGACCAATTTTAATTAGTTTAAATTTAGTCACCTGTTGCTAGGGTCTATTGTATTGGATTGTTCTAGAACATTTTTTCCAAACTGGACATTGCCTGGCTCCTCTCTGAGGCATCCCGTGCGGAGAGGGGCCTCCCATGCTTCCAGCACCCTCCGCTACACACAGCAAAGGTGGGACCCAATGGCCTTTGGCAACGGAACCATGGTGCAGGGCGGAGTGAGGGGGAAATGGGCTGTCTACTGTCAAACACTGGCCATAGCCATGGGAACGGGGGTTTTGAGGGGTCAAAGGACCTGCCCAAGTTTGCACAGGAGCGGGACAGGCTCGGAGGCTTTCTGTCCCTGAGCCTAGCTCTTGCACCCGCCTTGCTTCCACTTCCTATGGTCACTTGCCGAGTGCACAGGCCACACCCGGGACGCATCCCCACGAGCTGGCAGGGCCCAGAGTGGGGTGGTCCTGCTCAGTGGGGCGGGGGTTTGACAGGCCTTAATAGGCACATTGTCCCCTCTCTGCGAGAGCGCCGCCCGGCCACTTCCTCACAAGCCGCGTGCTGGATGAGCTCATGTCTGAGGCTGCGAGCGGCTCGGGAGAGCCCAGCCTGGCTGCAAGGAGGCCCAGCGGCCTGCGAAGCCGCGCGGGCTGGGGCTGGCAGAGTCCTGAAGCGGAACGTTGTAATGAGCGACGCCGGCTGGATTTATGGGGCTGCGCACGTGCGCCTGGCCTTCCTGCGAGGGCCTCCGCATGGGAACAAAAACAAGGCCTGGCCTGAGAACGGCGCGACTGGGTCTTAACAAGAGCCCACTAATTACTGGAAAGCCCTGACCAGGACCCCAGTGTGAGGAGGAGGAGAGCTGAGGACCAGTTCCCCTGTCACTCTGAGCTCTGTCCAGGAGGAATCACAAACTCCCAGGGAACCACAGCATGCAGGGCAGGCACCAGTTCCCTGACCTTGGTGGGACAGGTGCTGATCCAATCTGAACTCTTCCTCATCTGTAAAATAAGATAACATGATTTTTAGGCCAATGGGAGTCAGAGTATCAGAATGAACAAGAACTGACTTCAGAGTTTGTCATTTCTTGCTTTGAAAGCTGGTTTGGTCCTGTTCCTTCTGTGTGGCCTGGGGAACACAACTCTCTGATCAAAACTCTTACCTAAAAAGCAGGGATCTAAGGTTCCC
Organism: Aplodontia rufa; assembly: GCA_004027875.1. Classification (NCBI taxonomy): domain Eukaryota; kingdom Metazoa; phylum Chordata; class Mammalia; order Rodentia; family Aplodontiidae; genus Aplodontia; species Aplodontia rufa. The sequence goes on along the minus strand of PVKS010010369.1, from coordinate 48,836 downwards.
TTGCAGGGTAGTTAGGATTTGCTGAAATGCCACATGAAGGCCTTCGGTCCATAGAGTTCTCCCACCACTGTTCCTCTGTGCACCGCCACATCTCTTGTGCTATTGCTCTTCCACCCAAGCTTGGAGGTGGCAGATGCCTTTGGAGTCTTATGGTGGGCTCTTGAAGGCCCCCCTGCCATTGTGATTCTGCTCGATGTTATGATGATTTGGGCAGTAGAGGGTGGGACACACCTCCTGTCAGGGGCACGTGGAGACCCACCAGGGCTGCCCTGCCTGTGGTGGTGACCACAGGCCTCTCTTTTCTGCCTGAGGAGCCTAATAGTACCAGGAGCCAGGCCTTGAATGGAGCTGGCATCAGGGCCTAGTCCTCCTGTCACAGGGCTGGCTGTGAGAAGCAGCTTCCTGTCACAAGTGTGTGTATAGGGTCATTAGGACAGGCTGCTTATAGCCCAGAAGAACACATCCCTGTGGCCAAAAACATGGCCTGTAAAATGTGTACACTCCAGCTCCCTGGTACACTGGCAAGGGCTTTCTGGTGCCCTAACTCACAAGTCCCTTCTGCAAACATTTTCCATTGTTTTCCCTACTTATTGATAGCACTGATTTAGCATCTAACCAGAAAGGTCCAGTGTCCACTCCCTTTTCAAGTCCAGAGTCAGGCAAAGAAGAAGCACCAGATGCCATGAGATCCAGAGTGCTATTAACAGTATGACAGAAGGGGACCAAGTTGGTGGGAACAGGGTGGCCAGTGCCAAGGTTAAACTCTGAAGCCACCTTTAGCTCACAGGAAGTGAGTGGTCCAGCATGACCTGGCTATCACTTCAGACTGATTTCTGCAAGACTGAAGTGCCAGGAATGTCCTTGAGGGTGGACATGAGGGGAGACCACATTCCCCTAACTTGTCTTCTGTCTTCTCTGAATCAAGCCCTTTGCCAGCTGCCTGGACTTTGAGTCGTGGAAGTGATTCATACAGCCACCAAAAGAGAGCCCTGTCCTGCCCCAGGCCCTCTGGGTGAGGCACTAAGAGTGCAACAAGTAGGTAGTACATGGACCCTGGTCCCCACCTTCATGGAGAGTGCAGTCTCCTTCCCTTGCTCAGCACTGAATCCCCAAGAGCTGATCCAGGGGGCTCCAGGAATGTGTGCATGGATATAGACACTGAACAGCTGTCCAGTAGGGACAAATGGTGGATGGTGGGTGCACAGGGCTCACCGAGAGAGGGCACCATGCTCAGACAGCAAAGCCAGGGAAGGCTTCCTGGGTGGTGGAAGGGATGGCTTGGAGTGTAGAGCTGCAGGGTTGAACAGCTACAAATAAGCAGAGACACTAGCACATCCTAGAGAGGGTCTGGGACACACAGAAGGCTGGCTGCAGGACAGGAGTGGCCCCTCCAGATTGAGAAAAGATGGAGATACTGGGGAAGACCATCAACCTTTTCCTTTCCCAGGCCTCTGGAGGGATTAGAAGGCAGTGTCCCAAACTGTAGAACTCCAGTTTCCGTCTCTATAACTTGGAGATGCTGACCCCACTGTCTCGGAGGAAAAGACAGGCTGCTGGAAGGAGCTGAGTGGGGTGTGGTGGTCGTTTTGAGGGGTGCTACCCTTTGAGGATCCCTGGAATGACTGGGAGCATATGTAAGGATGCACAGGAGAGTCCAGCAATGTCCTTTAGTTGTAATACTAATGGAAGTTGTCAACAGCCTCCCAGTTGTTTGGATTCACCCATAATTAAATCCAGGAGAGCTGTCATTGACAGTGGCCAAAGAGATCACAGCACTTTGAACTCAGCGGAAGTTCCTTAGAGTCAGCCCAGTGCTAGCTTGATGTGGTGTTTCCCTTTAGAGGAAGCAGCCACAGGGCCAAGTATGCTCTCCCAGGGTGCTGTGGCCTCCTCAAGGTGGGACTCCATGGCTAGGACCTCCACAGGACCTAATGAGAAACTGCTGGGTTTCAATTATGCACCAGCCCTGGCTTGCCCTGTTTGACTGACAGCTCATTACCCTGCTGCCATTTTGGGGCAGTGGAATTTAATCTCCCAGATGGGAAGCAAATCAATTTGCCCATCCACCGCAGCTGAGCCTACTTGAACTCAACTCTAATTTATTCTCTTAAGCTTAGGAAGCCTTGTCGTTTCAAGGTACAGAAATATCAGGTTTCCCAGCCTGGCCATGGAGTGCATGGCAGATGTGTGGAGAGGGCTGGGGCTGGGCCTGGGGCCTGACCTGAGAGGACTGTGGTGGTCAGCATGGGAACTGCCACCAGCCTATGTCAGAGGGAGCAGGAGCTCTCACCCCTCAAGCCAGGCTTGTGGATGGGAAGGTTGTGTGTGGGGATGGGGGTGGGTGGGCACAGTGTGACATCTGATGGCATCTGGAATAGAAGTCACCTGCCTGAGAACTCAAAGTCCTCCAGTAAAGTGCCTCTGACCTCGTTTCCATGTTCCCAGGGTGCTTTCTTCTATGCCATGATCATCACTGTGATTTCAGAGCTTTGGACACAAGATGTGGAGAGTGTCTTTCTGGGTCTCTAAGCTTTTCACCTTCCCTAAAGTGCAGTCATAAACCTGAAGCCAAGGCACTTGTGCAAGGCACCTGTGACACTGGAGCATTGTCCCTCCTCTGCTCAGCAGGGCCATCCGAAGGCTGCTTGGTGGGGAACCTGTGCGTAGGACTGCTGTGTGTGGGATTCCCCAGACTTGGAAGGGAGTCCTGGGGATCCTGCTCTAAGTACTCCAAGCAGGGCTGTGGACAGATCTATAGAAAGTTCTAGTCATTTTGCAGGGCAAAATGGGCCAAACCAAAGAGTGCCTCGCGAGGAGAAAGTTCAGCTATGCTTTGTGGGAGACAGAAACCTGCTGCTTTCTGCTCAAGTTCAAAGGCTATTTGTGTGTCCCTGAGTTCTGCTGTCAGCACAGAGGGGTCTGGAGTCTGTGTGTGTGTGTGCGCGTGCGCGAGTTGGGTGGGAGGAGAGGCATGAAGAGAAAGTGCCTCTTACAGAGACAGTGTCGCTGACTCTCATTCCTCCAAGAGTGACAAAGCAGCCCAGTCTGGTTTGGTTTCCAGGGGTCAGGGAAAGGCCAATCTATTTACACACCTTTGCCAGGAGCATGGGGGGTGGCGAGGGGGCCGGGATTAATGAGCAGTGTTATTGCCTTGCCTGTCAGGAGGGTCATGTGATATTATTTTGATATCTGGGCCCCCACAAGCAAACACAACAGGCCAGGTTATAAATAGAAGGAAAGTCAAAGAAAAGGAGGCCTCACCCCTTGCCAATGAATGTTTCCCTTTCTTCTCAGTGGGGAGTGGGCCCCAGGACCCCAGCACCTTGAGGCTGATCACACTCATGCTACACCAAGGCCCAGCTCCCAAGATAACATTGGCTGATGGCGCCAGCAGCAAAAATTAAACATCATGGTTGCTAATGAATAAATGGGGCAGGCCATTCCCCACAGGACACTTGGGGCCACCGACCATGATATGGCCTGATTGACAAATGAGGAAATGAGACACTTGCCTGAACCCTGCCTAGCCTGGCCTTGTAAGGCTCTCTACCGCCCAAGGAAGGCTGATTGTGTATAGCTCTGGATCCTTGGGGCAGGACTTGTAGGACTTGTAATGATAGCCATCTCCTTTTTTTTTTTTTTTTGGCTTTAGCATATGCTAATTTGTCTGTCAGGGCTGACTCTAGTTGTGACCAAATACAGCCACCTGACCCCAAATGGGAGGAGGGATTCTGCCAAACAACCTCATGATAGACAGCTGCAAATGCTAGGGCTGGGGTTGCAGAGCATCACCACGGCTGAAGTGTCTGTTGTGGGTGGAAATGGGATATAGACCTAGGATTCTCAGCAGATGGGACATGACAGCCCCCCAGCTGGAGCTGAGGGAGCTGCAACGTGCCAGCTTGCCACTTATCACCCACTACTTTCTCTCTTGGCCTAGAAGATTCCAGCCATTCATACAAAGTCAAGCCCTTGCCGGGCACCATGGCCCACACCTGTAATCCCAGCTACTTGGGAGACTGAGGCAGGAGGATTGCAAGTTCAAAGTCAGCCTCAGCAACTTAGGCCCTAAGAAATGTAGTGAGACCCTGTCTCAAAATAATAAGTAAAAATAGGCTGGGGATGTTCAGTTCAATTCCCGGAACCAAAAAAACGAAAACTAAAATAAAATGAAGTCAAGCCCTAGTCTACCTACTCCAAGAAACCCTGCAGAACCCTCTGAACCAGTGAGCAGAATTCCTGCCCTGAAACTCTGAGGCCTCATTCACGGTAAGCACTCATAGTCCATGTAGACCACTGGATCACTTGAAATGCACATTCCTATTCGTCTTTCATCCAACAGGTTCTATTTATGTCCCCAAGCATGACTACATAGAATTTATCAACGAACAGACAAGAAACCCTGCCTAAAGGAGAATAAAATATTGGGGCAGATACCAAAGAAGAATCCAGCTCCAGAGGGTGGGGAGAACCCTGGTTGTATAATCAGAGCTGGGTTCAAATTCTAGCTCTACCATTTACAACTGTGTGACCTCAGGGAATGTGTCATAGTTTCCTCTTCTGTGAAACAGAGATAATATTACCATCCTTATAGGGTTGACATGAGAAGTAATGAAATGCTGTATGTAAAGAATACACAGTGGTTGTCACCCTAGACCTAGTTGGAGCCGTGTTGGTTCTCAAATGTCATTTAAAGAGAAGTCGTCTGGATTATTCAGGGCAAAGTCCAGCTGTTGAGAGCAACAATTGCTCTTCAGAAGCAAGTGGGAGTGGTGTGGTCTGCCTGGGTGGAAGTGGGGGCTCTGTCCGCAGCACTCCCCTCAAACCTGCCTTGCCACGCTCACAGCCAAGTTCAGGGCTGGGCTGGGGAACAACACCTGCCTTGAGATCCTACAGGGTTCCTTCCTGCAAAATAATTTCATTTTTGGCAAATTTTACCAATTGCAAACTTGTCTTATGAACAGAGGCAAGTGTGCATTCCAGAAGATTCCTTAGAGTTGCACCAATTTTTAAAAAGTAATGAGCCTTCTTCCCCCCTGCTTTAAACAAGAAGGCTGACATCAGAGTACGATTTTTGGTCCCAGTTTTAAAAGTTTACTGGGTGGTTTAGTGATGATGGGACTTCCAGGTGGTTTGTTGGCTGTTTCCCTATTTCATTGAAAAGAACTTCTTCTATGCACCCACATCTCAGGGGCATGATGTACTTTGGATTATTCAAAGTTTAGAAACATTTAAGTGATTATGGTAAATAATTCATGCAAACCCTGACGAATGCAATTTATTCTTTTATGCAATCCGGAAGAGCAGAAACCAACTGCCCTTTTCTCTAGTTACTTCCCAATCCTTTGGGCGACATCTAGTGGAAGATCTTTGAAAAATATAGCATTTGCTCTGTGATGTTTCCAAAGTTAAGGAAATTTAATTCACTGAGAAATCATTTAAACTTCAGTTCCATCTAGATCATCTGATGGTGGACTGAGAGGTTTCAGTTTCTGAGTTAGAAATGGCACCAAGGCCAAATGGACTCTTGCTGCTGGTTAGAGTGTGCCAGTGGAGGTTCTATCTCACTGAGGTTGGCATCTCTGTTTGAGTCTGCTTATCACTTATTAGCAGTGTGATCACAGGCAAGTTACTTGGGCTCAGTGTTTTCAGCTGTAAAATGTATCTAACAACAGGCTCTGCCTTGCGGTGTCATTGTAAGTGGCAAATGAAACGGTGCCCACAAAGGACTCAGCACAGTGCCCTGAGCTCTAGCCAGCCACTTGCCCATCCACGTGGCAATGGGTACATTCTCTTCCTCATCAGTGAGATGGGATGACATCCCTGCCTATGGGATTGAGAGATTGTACAAGAATTCTCTGCAAATCACCAGGGGGCAGCAGATGGTCCCCATTTGTTACCACTGTGGTGGCTCCTTGGTGGTGCCTGCTCCCACATCCTGCGTTGAGGGAGGCAGACCCAGAACCTGCAACTCACAGGTATAATAATTGCAACACGCCAGTCGCAACAACATTTTTAACAGTTTTAACATTTTACTAAATCAATTCACACAAATTCCAAATTGCAAATATAATTAAGGACAAAGATTCTGTTCTGCCTTTTAAATCTTTCATTTTCAAATCCATCATTAAGACAAAAAGTAAACAAAAATTAGATCTGTTGCAAATTCATGATTTTTTCTTCTGAGGAAAAAAAAAGAACATTATAGTAAAAAGAACGCCACTGGGTGTACAAGAGAGCACCACGACACACAGTTACAAACGGGGCTTCCTGGCTTCTGCGACATGGAAAAGGGACCATTCTCTCCACTGCTCTGCATCAATCAGGATTTCATTAAAATAAAACTATAAAATCTCCTAGGTTACACTAAGTCAGACACGGTCTGGAACACAGTGCTTAACAACAGTAATGGCAACTATCAGTGCTAACATAAAACATTTTAGAAGGTCAAAAACAATTAAACTGGAAACCAAAACCTTATTTTCCCTAGATGAGCAAAATTGAAAACGAAAGGGTTTCCGCCTCCCAGTAAGAGTAAAGGGGATTTTTTTTTCCTTTTTTTCTTTCGAATCAGAGGCGGGGGACACGCTGTGGGCTGGTCCTGGATTCCTCAGCTTAGTTGGCGTCCAGCTTGGCCATTTCCTGCACATAGATGCCTATACTCTCACTGTCGAAAAGCACGAAGTACACCGTTTTGATGGAGGAGGACATGGTGGACACAAAGTAACTGGAGATGGCCTTCAGAATCAGCTGGGCGGCTGTCTGCTTCGGGAACCCGTTCCTGCAGGAGAAAGCAGGTGATCAGTGACCAGGCAACCACAGTCCCCTCCTGCAGAAAGTCCTCAAGGTCATCTGAACATTTTGCCTCAGCTGGGGCCAGCGTCCACTGAGCTTTGTGGCTGCTTGTGCATGGATGTGACAAACCCAGCATCCAAGAGAGCCAGGACAGGCCACGGGCAGAGAGCCATGTGGCACAGGAGAGCACTGTGTGCCTTCCAAGAAGCAGTTACCCAGGAGGTCTTCCAAAGGCAGCCAGCAAGCAGCAGGACAGGGTTTTGTGACATGCATGCAGCTCTCCAAGGGCAGGCCAAGCTCTGCTTCTTTTTCCCATCCTCCCTGCCACTAGTGCTGTACCTAAGCCACACAGCTGAGGTGGATGCCTTCTCCGGGGAAGGCTGGAGGTTCTCTGGGAAGGCACTGACCTCTGTCCACGCATGCAGAAGGGCGATACCCTTCACACCAGCCTTTAGATTCATGGCTGCAAGGGCCACTGACTCAGAATCCAGCCCCCAAAATACACCAGCAAGTGCCACCCCGGAGGCTGAGGACCAGGAGCTGAGGGCACAGAAGAGCTCCAGGCTGAGTGACCTCGGCATCCCAGAGATACCATCCAAGTCTCCATGTATTTCTAATTAAAGTAAATGTCATGCGGTGGTTTAGGGGGACAGGGGGCTCAGAATTTAAGACTGAATTCAGGACAGGGAAGATTGACTTATTGCTCTGTGTGTGCCTCGGGCTGTTCCTGGTTAACAGTTCGTGCATGTGACCCAGGGCACCCTGAGCTTGCTCTGTCTGGTGGAAATAACCTGGTCTTGGAGCCAGGTCCTGGATTCAAATCCCTTCCTGACCATGTTTGACAGTTAAGGACACAGAGGGCAAGAGTTTGGGGCTAGCTTCAAGGGGATTTCTTTGCTCACTGGCAGATCTGCCTGAGTCTGTAGATGCGTGGGCATCTGAAATGCTGGAGTAGCCTGCTGTCTCTGCTGGTCCCCTCTCTTGGGTGGGGTGCCTGCTACCAGGTAGATAGGAGATGAGAATTTGTTACAACACTCCTAGCCCCGCTTACTGCATGGCAGTGCGTTTTGAACCACTTTGCTGGCTCCTTGGAGAGGCACACACATTCCACTGTCAGTGCTCAGAGCACTGCATGCTCACAAGGGAACACTTCCGTGATGTTTGATAAAACAGCTTGATAGTGAAGACCCTCTCCAGAGAGACCCCAGAGGCCACAGACCAGCAGGTGATCCAGACTAGAGTGTGGCAGGGACATGCAGGAAGTTTGGTTTTTGTACTGGGGAGTGAACCCAGGGTTTTGCACATTGTAGGCAAGTGAGGAAAAAGGGCTTTGATGAGCGTGGGCAGGTCACTTGGCACCCATGCCCACTCTCAGACCTGAAACTCAGCCAGTTGCGGCTGCTGTGACGATTTTCACAGGCAACAAGGAGCACATAGGCTAGGTTATTTGGAATAAGACACAAAGGCTAGGTTGTCTGGGAGTTTCTGGGGAGGTGATCTTGACCTTTCATTTGAGGAGCATCTTCCCAGCTGTGCAGGCTGCTTCCAGCTATGGCTGGGCTCCCACCTCCTGCTGCAGACTGCTGGGGCCAAGGGAAGGCCAAGTGCTTCTGCAGCGGGCTGAGCTTGGATGCATGGAGACTGAGAGCACTATGAGGAGCTGCTCTCTGCACATGCTCTGCCACCTCCACTTTCCCCCATGATGGCACCTTCCTGCCTGTCTTGCCTCACACCATCACAGGTGAGCTGTGCTGAGGAAAGGCCTGCGTAACTGCCTGCAGTGGCAGTCTGTGGTGTGGCCTAACAGTCAAGGCCTGGCCTGTGTGGCCCTGGCACAGACCTTCAGTCCTAAGACCTCCCAGCAACTGATCTGCCCAGGGCACTGTAGCTCCAGCCTTAGCTCTCCAAGCTGGATAAGATGTGGTTGATGTAGACACACAGACTCCGACCCTGATTCCTCTGACTGGAAGGCCCAAGGTTCTCCACGGAGCACCAGAAGCATTCCAGTCACTCATGTTGGCCTAGCATTTTCTCACAGATCCTCCTCCACAGCTCTCCAATCCTGTTTCAGTCCCCTGAAAAGAGCGTGTGACTTTCAGTGAGGCATGTTCTTTCCTATTCCTCTACATCAAAGTTCTTAAACTGTAGCTAGTACCAGAATCATAGAGAGCCTGTTGAAATAGCTGAGTTTCTAATCCTGCACATCTGGGGACCACACTTGAGAACCACTGTTCTACATGTGGCCAGCATGGACTTTATAATCTGAGCTCACAGGGTGAGTCCAAAGGTGAAGGATCCACAACTGGGGTAAGGGGATGAGTTTTAGACTTGCAGTGCCCTGACCAGTATACCCTCCACCCTCCTTCTATTGGAGAGCAGGCTGTTCTGCCAGGATGTGCCTGGCCTTGTCCTGCAAGGTTGCTGTTGGATGATTCTGGATTTGTTTGTAGGTAAATTCTTGCTGACAAAGCCGTAACCTAAAAAAGCAGCTCGCTATGACTGTGGTCACTCTGGACAATGCAGGCTGCCAGGAAGGAATGGTGAAGGTGATGGCCTTCCTGAAGTTTTCAGACAGGGACCCCAAATGTTTCCTACTTGCCATAGTTAGAAACACTTAATACAAATTGGAAGGTATCAGATGCTCTCAGAGTGCTTTACACACCCAGCCCTGTGCCCTCACAACAGGGGCAGCTGGGACCCGGCTCTGATGCACAGTTGCCCTGACAGCCATATCCTGCTAGGCCAGAGAAGCAGAGCAGCTAAGAGCTCAGGATTTCCTGGTGCCACAAGGGATCTGAGTGTCAGTGCTGTGTTCGTGCCCAGTCCCTGTCCCATGAAATGGAGAAGATAACATACTTATGGTTCAGGGATGGTCCAGAAACTGGTGGTCTCTAGCGGTCTTTCCAAAGGCTCACAGAATGGAAAACTGCCTGTCTACCTCAGGTCCTGTAACGGGGTAACTGTTACAATCATCAGTAGTCATACTGTGCTAACGATGTTGGCCTCAGGCCCCCAGAGAACAGCCACTCAATCTGCAATGCCCAGTCCTCTTGAAGGGCTGTTGGCCTCACGATGGCCTGCGCGCACAGCTTTGTGGTGCAGCACTGACCTGCTGACCCCCTTCCAGGAGCTGCCTGTCTCCTGGCCTCTCTCATTTTTGGCTCCTCAGCTGGCTGGGCTCCCTTGTTGGTCACATATTCCTTCTGAATGGCCATTCCTATGCCTATCTCCCCGACTTAGGCCTACTGCCTCTGTGACAGTCACCTGCCCTGCAGCCTCATTGTTTGCCTTTCAAAAGAGACTGGATGGGGCTGGAGTGGTGGCTCAGCAGTTACTGTGCTTGCCTAGCATGCACGGACATGGGTTCGAGCCACAGCACCACATACGCAACTGAGTGTTGGTGCAACAGAAGCCACATGATAAACTAAATAAAATTGATTTTCTCTTTCTCTCTCACTGTCTCTCTCTTTCTCTTTAAAAAAAAGGAGAGAGACCAGATGCCACAGAGAGAAAGGGAGAGAAAGGGTAAAGGTTAAGGGCATCTGCTCTAGAGTCAGATTGTGTTTTACCCAGCTGCTTTCAAGAAGGGTGTTTTCTTCACTAAATATCAGTTTCCTCAACTGGAAAACAGGTGCTTTAATGGTATATACAACACAAGGCCACCATCAGTCCCCACTCATGGTTCCCCTCTCTACAGCCCTGCCCTGTGCTCATGGTGTGTGCTTCAAGCACAGGGCTGTTCCTTGAGTACTTCACCCCCAGCTCCTAAAGCCATCTCTGAACATCCTCAGCCTTTGCTCAGAGTCCTGACATGTATCCTTAGACTAGCACAAGGGGATCCCAAGGCCATCTCAGTCTGGTGTTCTCTTGGCTCAGCTGGCTCAGCGATGGCTCAGGGGCACACACACAAGATGCTTGTCCTACTTGGATATGCAGAGACTCTGGGTTCACGAGGGCCCAGGAGGCATTCAAATGCCTCTCTCGGCTAAGTCCTCTCCTTGTGTAGTGCATCACCAGCATGCTGCTGAGATCTCACCTCCAGGGATAAGCTGTGAGAGATTCACAAGATCCTACATCTGGGGATCAGGCAGATGCCCTGGAGGGATAGAGGGGAGCTGGCTTTTGATGGCTGGGTGGAGGTAGACTGTTTTCCTGCTGAGCCAACCCACCAGCCTGATCATCTCAGCTATTGGGGAGATAGGTAGGGCTGGAAGTTTTGGAGTCTGGCTGTCACCCCATGTGTGGACCATGTGTGGCTAGGACCAGGTTCCACAGTGCTGCTGCTGCTTCTGGGCCTTTGCCATGGTTCCAGCTCTGACTGTTGAGTGACTGCCTGACTCTATGAATTTCCTCCAACATGAGGTCACTTCATTCAGAGGTGGAGACCAAGTCAGTCATCAGGATCCTGAACTGACAGCAGTGGTGTCCCAGAGAGGGAATATTCAGAAAGGATGATGGGTCCTCTGTACCGCAGCCAGGGAGGGCCCAGATAGCCCAAGAGAAGCTTCTCCCATTCTCACTCCTGGGCTCACAAATCAGCTAGTGAGTAATTTCTACTCAAGGTCCTTGGCATTTGCTTCTGCCCTTTCTCCTTTACGGTCAAAGACGAGAGAGCAGGGAGGCTGAGGGGGTGGGATCGTGGTGGAGCCTCTAGACAGGTACTGCATGCCCTAGGGCACAGGCTCTGGAGCACAGGGCCCCCTGCAGATGTTGGCTCTGCCCAGTGCAAGCTGCGTGGCCTCAGGGGGCAAGTTAGCCCCTCTAATCTTTAGGTACTTTGCCTCTGAATGGACATAGTAACAGTGGTCACCTCTTTTAGAGTTCCTGTGTGATAATGTAGGTAAAGGCTTTAACCCTGCCAAGGGGCTCAGTGAGTTCCCACAAATGATAGCTTGAAAAACACAACACAAAAGTAGCTTTCCTTTTAAGCTCATAAATCTAAGGGAAGTTTAATCACAGCCCCCAAACGAGCTATTCCCTACATGTGCTCCAGAGAGGGGTTGCCTCCTCATGCCAAACAGAGGCGTGGGGCTGTCCGTAAGCACTGTGACCAAAATGGCAGTGGCACAGTTACACAGCAGGGTCATATGTGCCCCACCAAGGCCAAGGAGCTACACGCAGCTGGTGTCTGCTGAGAAAGGGACCCTTGGTTCTTGACCATGTTCGCATTTCTATTGTTTTAGTTCCAATGTGACTTTTGTACCAGAGACACTGGATGCCACAAACAAGCCATTTTATTTCCCTTGGAACTCCCGTGATTTACGTCCGGCTCTGGTGTAATCCCATTCTCTCCTCATGAAAGGCAGGGCAGCTGTCTCTGAGGCTGCAGCAGGATCTGTCTGGCAGATGTGGCCCAGGGAGCCCCACACGTGTGCTGCCTTTGGCATTCCACCCTCTTAAAAGCTTTAGATTGATTATTTTTAAAAACTTTTTACTCCATGAAAAATGTAAATAAGTTTGTAATAACAGATGCTCTTTTATGGGAATTACTTTTATGCTTCAATTAAAAATTTCCCAATAGCCATATGAAAGAGCGTGAAATTATTACTGCCAATAAAGGTTCCTACTGCCTTGCTCTTCGGAAGCACCTTTCATCAGGATAGATCAAAGTGTATCCGAAGCACTAATTAACTGTGCCACAGAACCATCTGTGAGGAAAGGTAGTCCCTATGGCTTGACTTGAGGTTAAGGAAGGCCAGGAACAGAGAGGCTGATTCATTTACCAAAGGTTATACAGCTCAATGCCAAACAACAGACCTTCTGTGAGAAGTGGGGCAGAAGGAAGGTGGGAGAAGCAAGATGTATGGTGACTTAAGCTCTGATCCTGAAAGTTTTAAAATAAAAACAAATGGTCTTGATTTTCCTTTGAGATTTGCCCTAGCACCTATAACACAGCTCCACCGCATCAGGGAAAGTGAGCTCACCGGTGCTCTCGGTGCTCTCGGGGCCAAGTGAAAGGGCTTTTAGATCCTTTATCTCTGTTGGCTTTTAGATCCTTTATCTCTGTTGGCTTTTGATTTCAATATGCATTTAAGTGGGCTTGACTTTAAAAGATGTTCCATGTATGCTTTTGGTAAAAAAGAGACCATATTGAAGTACAGTCACTGAAAATGTAGATGGCCATCTAAAACAACAGGGATGTGAGCGGGAGTTGGCAGCTCTCCACTGGGCACATCTGGCTGTCCCCCCGACTTTGACAGCATAGTTGAGTGCAGAGTGTGCATGCAGTGTGGACACGGTGGAGGAGTGTGCACTTGTCTTCCACTCAGGAACCCTCTCAAAGCCCCATCCACACACTGTGAGGCTGGTGTTGCTTTGGTCCTCCAGCCTCCTTCAACCACGAAGCCTGAGGAGAGTCCACCTGAATAGAACAGAGGACGGAGGAACCTCACTCAAAGAAGCCCCTGGTCCAGGAGGCCCATGGTGCCCAGAGCTGCAGGGCCGGAGCGGGAGAGGCCAGCCTGCCCGCTGCTCCCCAGTCTGAGGGGTGGCTGGGAGGTGGGCACCCTGTTGTGCTGCCCTTGCTGGGAGGAAGTGCAAAGCTCCAGAGGAACAGGGTCAGGTGCAACAAACGTCCTCCCCCCTGGCCGGGTCAGCTGGTAGGTCTAGACAGCCTGTTTGGCCTTCTGGGCCCCAGGAAGCCCTGGGGGATGGTGTCAGTGCCTATCTGAGGACAAGGATCATATCTAAGTAATGTGACAGGAAGTCCACTCAGAGGAAGTGCTGTCACTGTCACTTGGGGCACTGAACCTCAGTGCTGGCAAAAGGATGGGGCCTGCCTAAATGGAAAACAGAAAACTCCACTCTCCATCCTCGTGTGTGGAAAGGAAGTGCAGCTTTTGACACACAGGCCCTGGTCCTGAGGACTACTGATCAGGCCTGTCTGCAAGGACAATGCAGCCTGGGGCCCAGGGACATCAGTACAGCTACCCCATGGCTCCACCTGCCTGGGGTACTGGGAGGGACAGAGAGGCAGAGACCTGAGAAGGCACAGCTGCAGGTAGGTACTCCATTTAAACTGTGCCACTGCTGCATGGTCCCTGCTGGACCCCCTTGCCAATAGCTGCATCCTCTCAAGGCCTTTCCTTGGGTTTTAGGGTGCGATTCAGATGCAGAGCCTTTTAGATCCCATGTCTTAGAGCCCTGGCAGGGAGGGGTGCGGGAGCTAAGAGGGGCCATGGGCCCCAATCCCAGAGGCAGCACTATCCTGACCAACTAGTACCCCTGCATCACTGTAGGGATTTTGAAGCGCCCTCCCTCTAAAAACTCCTTTAGCCTTCAGAGCAACCCTGAGATTTTGCACACGGGATTACTGATTACTGTTTGCAGAGTGGGGTTCATTTATATGCCATGAATCAGATGGTGAGGGGCCAAGCTAGGATTTAACTCCAGGCCTGACCCCAAGCCCCAGTGCAGCACTGCCCCATAAGAAAAGCGAGGAGCTACTTGCTGGCATCTGCGGGTGTGCAACTGGAGGCTGCTGGGGTGCAGCTGAGGCCTAGCTGCATCCTCAGCTGCTAAAGAAGAAACTTCTCCAGCGGTGGCCTTCTGGGTGTTCTGTCTTAGGGGCATTCATGCTCCTCCTATAGGCCTTGGTGAATCTACCTGAGGATAACCTGAGGGGTGGGAGGTAGGGCCCTGTCACACCTGTCCGGACACATTATCTCCTAACTCCCCATTGTCTCCTAACTCCTGTTGTCTTGTTAGCAGTGGGACAGGAGGAGAAAGGTGTTTGGGAATAAAAATGTAAAGGGGTTTGCCCAAGACTGCTGTGGCTTGGGGAACAGAACTATCACAGTTACCAGCTTATTCGAGGAAGATTCCACTCTTAACTAGTACTTCTGCATTCATGCCTCTTATCCTTTCCACCTAAGTCTTAGTCACCTTCTGGGACATTTGCTGTCACAACTCAAGTTTTATAGGGTCCTTGGGCCTTGTCTCTCACCACCTCTTCAGCTGCCCCTCACCGTGGTTGAACATTGGCATTCTTCCCTGGCTTGTGCTTCTGGTCTCCTTGGCCAAGGCACGGTCTCAAGGCAGCATCAGCAGGCCTTGCCCAGAGAGTGACAGGTCCATAGTTAGGGGTCATGGACACAGGAATACAGCCATAACTGACATGGTGATGAGAGTGTCCATACCTGCCACTGCCAATGGATGGAAATGCAATAGATTTCAGCTTCTTATCATCAGCCAGGGCCAAGCAGTTTTTCACCGTCTTTTCCAGAAGTTCTTCACACTTGTCTGCACCCCAGATTGGACTATTACAGTGGATCACAAACTTGGCGGGCAGGCCATGGCCTGCACTGACTGCGGCTGGAAGGGATAAGACAGAGGCACACATCACAAGATGCCAAACAGTCCTGCTCTCTCACTCTAGCCCGCCTTCCCTGGGCCTCCACTGGCCTGTGTCCAGGAGGGAGACAGCTTTCTGCTGGGCGGTGACTCCAGCACCAGTACAAACTGGAAACTGTTTATCACTTAATCTTCTCACTTGGGGGCAGCCAAGCCAACCCCACCCCTGGAAAGCTGGCATTGGATGTGTACCCACCAGAGTTTTGGCTCAGACTGTGGTGAGCCCTCTATCTCAGAAGCACATAGGCTGCTCCTGGAAGGCAGGGCCTTACCCATCTAGTGTCACCCAATGTGTTGGATTTTTGCAATGACTACAACATATCTCTATGTCTCCCAGATACAATTCAAGACAAGCCTGCTAGGAGAGCAATTATAAAGGAGTGCTGAGCGACCTGACCACCCCTGTGGCCATCCTTGCTGTATGACTGATCCTGCCTATTTGTGGCAGACAGAGATTGTTTCTTTAAGATGCAACTTTTTCTCTGTCTGGAGGAAGTGCTCATCTCCAGCTCCTCATTTCCCTAGCAGTCCACCTCTCCCTTGTCAGATCTAAGGAACTGAGATGAGCCTGCCCCTTTCTCCCAACCATAAGATACTCCATAAAGGTGGCAGTTCTGGGGCAGCGGTCTGGCAGGGTCTGCATGTTAACATCTCCATCCCACTGCCATAGCAAACTGCAAACCTGTTTGCTTGGGTATGTCCAAAACCCACTTTTTGAGGAACACCTGTGAGCATCACCAGAGGGGTTTGGGTTAAGAAGAGGGCACTAGTGGACTGGAGCTGTGGCTCCACCGTTACGGCACCTGCACGGCAGGTGCAAGGATGTGGGTTCAAACCCCAGCACCACATACACAGCAAAGTGTCAGAATAACGAAAATCACATGAAAGACTAAATAAAAATTCATACTCTCTGTCCCTCTCTCTCTCTCATTATCCCTGTCTCTCTTTAAAAAAAAAAAAAAAAGATGAGGGCACTAGGAGACACTGGAGAAGATGAGATTTGTGGACAGCATCTTGTAGTGTTGTAGAAACAGCTCTAAACAGTAGTGGGGTCTGGGTTTGAGTCTTGGCTCTGCTCTGACTGGGTTCACAAACTCTGGGAAGAAGTGCTGACCTACAGAAACCTGCGATGAGGAGGCTTAACTCACTGGTTTGTCTACGTTCAAAGTCTGCTAAAATATGCACGGAAAAAAGGCTGGAAAGAAACATGCTAACAGATTATCTCTGGGCAGTCGAGCAGGGGTATGTTTTGTTCTCTATACTTTAAAAAATATTTTCTAAAATAGCTCTTAGAATAAAGAACAAAATGTGTTCTTGAAATAAGCAAAACCAGCCTGAACCAAGCTATATGTAATCTGTTTGCCGTGGCTATAGGTTTCGATTCACCAGCAGAACCCAGTGTGTGGAGGCACCAGGCTATCGCCCATCAGGATGGGTGTGGAGGGCCACTGGTGGGACTCAAATGGGAGCATTGCTGGGCAAGTCCTCTGGGCTGGTACTGGGGGCCTGGGAAGGGGCTGTGGAAAGGCAGCAGGCCCTGGCTGGGTAACTAATGCTGTGTGTACTTTCTTGCATGATATGGGACTCTGGTAAACAGCTTAGAAGAACTTTATAGACAGTGCTCTGCTCGTGCCCCTTATATGCAAAACAGAAATGGCAGAGCAAAGGTGAAAGGCTCAAATCAGCAAAGGAAATGCCTCTTCTTTATCCTGACCAGGCCTCAAGATCAGCCCAGTATGGGGGTCACGAGTAGTCACTGGGGAGAGAGGGCCAAAGCTGGGCTGCCCTGCTGAGACAGAGTTTGTGTGCACACTACATAGTAATTATGGTTGTCCACAGTGAGTTAAGATTCACTTTTAAAACAGAAGCAGGATTTTGTGGATAGAATAGGTACTAGAAATCATGGAGTAAGAAGAGAAAATCAGAGCCCAAAGTGCATGGACTCAGGAGGCCACTGTCCTGCATGCCCCACCGATGACCTAAAATTCCAAATTTCAGGTGTGCAGCTGTAGCAAATACCTAGCCTCCAGGATTAAGCACATCTCTTCCCATGTCAGGCTCCAACTCACTTTCTTCCCTCCTCTATCAGGCAAGGTATACGTGACAAATGAGAAATATGTATTTTTGTATTTTCACTAAAAATCCTAATGGCTGAGTAATTATTAATTTGCATCTCTCACCAGTAATTTTTGGAGATAGTTCAGTATCATTGTCTATAATTCCCAATTCTTAGATTTGCCAAACTCAGCTTCTGCAATTCCTTAAAATTTGAGGTCTAGATGCCAAACATGTATCTATTTTAAATATTTCTTTTAATTGCAAAGGTGAGTTTCACAAACCTTGAGCACCCTTCGCAATTTGCACGTGATAAAACTCTTAAGGGCTAAAGCTCACAGGGCGCTCTATCTTGGAGAGTCATTTGCACCGCCACTCACCTCTCATCTCTAAGCCATCTCCACACTGCCACACCCATACAAACACAGTGGCTCCCCCACCTCACCTCCAGCTACTTCCAAGGGCCCGTTCTTTTTCCGAAGTTCCAGAACAGCTTCCACAAACTCCTTGCCACCCTTCTTCTCCAGCGTGTTTCCTAGACAAGGACAGGGCGGGATCAGAGTGCCATCCTGCATCTGCGGCATACAGACACTTAGCATGTCAGGTGATTACGTACTTTAAATGATCTGACCAGCTAAATTTCCACAAGGCTGCAAAACAGGAACTATGCCTTGGCTCTGTCAGGAAAGTGAAATTTAGAAGGGATTTAGCATGGGCCAATTACCACCTGGCACTGCGGCCTCTACTAGTGTCTCTCCTGCCCCTTATTTGGGTCTGCCTCAGTGACAATGCCAGAGGTGTGAAGACGCCTGTCCTGCATGCTTTCCACAGGCACAGAGCCCAGCTGGCACTGGCTTCCAAGGCTGTTGCCTGCCCTGGGTTTTCTTCTCAGTCTCTGGGGAGAAGCCCCAAATAAGGAGGTGTGTGAAGCAGCAGACCATGCCTCCACGAAACAGCCAGCTCTCCTCTTGGCAGAAGGCCCAGGAAAAAAGTGTTCAAATTTGGCCCCTTTGGACCAGCACTACATGCTTAGTTCCTATTTTGCAGCTTTGGTGTCATATGTGAATACAAAAAAAAAAAAAAAAAAGGCCTCAGACAGTACTTTCTTAATTACACTAATGATTCAGACTCATTTAAGGGAAAGGAGGGGAACATCAGAAACAGAGCTTAAGGATGAATTTGTGTTGTACAAAAGCTTACAAAAAGGTTAACTCTTCAGGTCCAGATTTGAAACAATGAAGCACTGTGTGTTTTTGAATTAGGGTACTTGCTAAGTGATCATTTACACCTACTGAAGCCAAGTTGTCACACCAGGTTACCAACACCTGTAGGAACTTCGGGTTAACATCTCATGTGCGCTAGAAAGCATTGAAATTAGTGACAACATCACCCTTTAATGTTTGGCCAGAATGGGGTCTGATTCTTCCTTAAGCTCTGTTTCCTCAGTTTTGCACATTTTAAAGTACTTTTCCTCATAAGAGGATAAAATACTCCCCTTAAGATTCACCATTTGTCTTGGAAAATTCAAGGTGTACTTGGTGTGATTCTGGTAAGGAGGGTCAAGGTGTATCAGAAAGCACCAGCCCCAACTCTCTTTGGATTCACCCAGTAATAACTAGGTCTAATTATCTTAGCAGAACCGGCCTCATTCACATGCTTATTCTGCAGAGGTGAACCAACCCCAGGAAGTATCTGGAAGAAAAAGCAAATAGCCTGGGCATTGTCCCAAATGAGAAATAACCAGGGCTGATGGCAGAGACTGAATTTGTTGCCACCCTGCTGCAGGAAGTCTGAGGTGTGTGAATGAGTGTGATTAGCAGTCCTCTGCCTGCAAGAGACTATCAGCTGTCCAAGAGAGGGCTGGACTTCCAAGACAATAAACTTTGGATCCTGTGGCACTCCTCATTAGCTCAAATTGCCCTCATGCCTTTACCTGTCCTGAAAGCAGCAGAAGCTCTATATGGCAGGTGTCATAATGTCACTTCTAGAGAATGTCACCTGCTGCTGCATGTTTGAAATAAAGTTAACCATCAAAGTGGCAGTTGAATGGTCCAAGAGCCTGAGGGAGCAGGCTCTGGGTCTCCTGGCCTCACCCATCAGGAAGCAGATATAGTTCAGGTATGTGAGACCCCAATACAGGTCCACCCAAAATACTGGTGATATGGAGTGCAAATCAGCTGGATTCCAGGTCCATTCCTACCCTTTAACCCATTCTCAAGTTTGGGGAGATGGAGTGACAAATATGCTATAGGCTGGACTATTTAAGGTTCTCATTCTCTAGCATATCTAATCTTTGGTGAGAACTGGGAAATTTGGAAAGTAAAACACAATCAGTATTGTATTTATGAGGACTTTCTAAAATGCAAAATATTTCCTAAGAAAATGGGCTGATTTTTAATTAAAGGTGTTTTATCTTAGGAAGAGTGTTTACTTTAAAATTTTGACTTATAATTAAATATTGCTTTAATTAGAAGTGAAATTGCAAGTTAAAATACACTTAATGCATTTCCCAAACTTAAAAAAAATCAAACCCTATATTGCAGGCAATCAACCCAGTCAGGACTTGACTCCTACACACACATATGTATGCACATGTTCATGTAGACACACGTGTACTTTTTAACAAGAAACAGGCCCATTTTCAACCATATTGTCAACACTCTTAATGTAAGACTCTCGCTTTTTAGGCTTAACTTCAGGGTTAATCATAAAGCAATTGGCTTATTTGCCCCCAAGCATAAACATGTGTTACTCCCATGAGAACAAGAACATTATTTCATGCTCAGAAAGCAGGCATAAGTATCAGTGTTCAAAACAGCCTAAGCGAAAATTTAGGCTTGGACAAATGTCAGGCTAAGCCTGTGGTCTATTTCACTGTTAGAAAGAACTTTTGATGGGTAAAAGTTAATCATCGGGGCTAAGCATTCCTGCACTCGAATTCCTTCTTCCAGCAGTCTCGGGACTCAGGAATTCACACCGAAAATGAGAAGTGGAGTGGATGCTTCCTAGCTTCCTCTTTCCCCTCTCACACATCAAGGTGGGAGCTGGAACCAATTGAGGCCACTTGGGAAATCTGGTTGATTGTTGTTTGGGGATTATATGAGACAACTGGGGTCAGTACTAGTTTGGACTGGGTCTCTGGGCAGAGCAAGCACAGAGGTGGGCTTTGGAAGACTGGGTTCTGGCTCTGGCAGGCTTTTATCCTGCTGAGGTTTGTTCTAGATGTGACAGTGCCAGTGAGGGATGTGTGGCATGGCCTTGGCTAAGTTCTTGGGCCCAGGTTACTTTTGTGCCAACTGAGGATAACAATCCCTGTTCTGTGTATATCAGCAGGTTGGGCAAGCCTATCAGAGGAAAAGCATTAGCAGCGACATTATTCCAATGAGTCCAGCCTCATTTACAGCTTAGGAAGGACTGGGTTCTTCTGGGGGCACAAATGACTTTGCCTGTCACTCCCGAGCTCACTCCGAGCTGAGATATGTTGCAACCATATCTCAAAGCCTCAGCTCTCCCTGAAGCATGGCTAATCCTGTTGAACAAAGCCTCCCATGGGCCACAGTAGGTCTGCCAATTTTTTCTTCTCCCTGGGCCTACGTGAGATCCTTTTGCCCAAGGAGCTTCATAATTTCCATTATCAAATGCCCTGGTTGGCAGAATGAACCCAGGCCTTAGTTCCTCCCTGCTAAAAAAGGACAAGCCCTTCACTGTTCATTTATTTATTTTTTTCCATACAAGTACTTCCCTCCTGTCAAGTTTTCATTTGGTTAAGAAAGGAAACATCTTTCTCTTAGGCTCCCTGTCTTAGGAGCTCTTAAACTCCTTAAAAATCTTATGAAAGCAGAGTTTATTTTAATTGCCTACATTTTGGTCCTGATGGATGTGGCCAATACTGAATTTTCATCCAGTTTGTCTTTCCATCCATGTCTGAAGTCCAAACTGCTCAGGAGAGTAAAGAGCCCAAAATCCTGGTAATTTGGGGAAGACTGAATGGATCTCTGCTATTGTTATTAAGCAAAGCTGGGTAACCAGTGTACTGTGCTACTGTGTATCTCATGTCCAGGACTCGGCAAAGTCCTGATCTCCTCATCCTTCATAATGACTTGATTCCACACTTATCAGGAATGTCACCATTCTCTTTGGAAGCTCTATTTGAATCCTGAGAATGCTGCTCTCATGCCCAGCAAATCTGTATATGAATCACATACAATAAGCTCTAGGCATGAGCCAGACAACAAACACGGCATTCTGCCTAGAGTTCATGTAATTCTTACTATTACCAGTTACACAAAATGGTGTGTTCAGGAGTTAAGTGGTTTGCCCAGGCACCATAATAACCAGAAGATGGTTAGGCTAGGATTCAGTTACTCCTAACTGGAGATCCATTTTCTGGATTATGCTTGGATGCCTCATTGCATAGGCCCCTCAGCATATTATCAGAGCCAGGCCCTGACGCCCACTATGAATCCACAGCTGCAGAATGTGCCTCCTCAGTGCTCTCGGCCTTGGTGCACTTAGCTAGTGAGCACATAGGGAGGAAACCCACACTGGTTTGCCAGTTGCCAGAGAACAAGAAGGTGCTTTATGGGTCTAGCATAACTGCCTTGGGACTTCTCATCAAAGTGGGGTGGTTTTCATGCCCATGCATGAAGACTGCGTGTGGGTAAAGTCCCCTCTGCACTTGAGCATATAAGACCATTTCTATGAATGAGGATGCTTTGACATGGAAAGAAACTGGTGGGGGCGGGGAAAACCCTGTGCACAAGTGTTTATGCTTGCCCACTCTTCAGAGGGCACAGAAGTGGTCTTGGAGACCACACAGCCCATCTCGCCACATCCTCCCTAGCTGAAATCTCTGTGAACCCAGTCTCCAACAAAGCTGAGCCTCAGGAAGAAAGAAATGATGCTGCTGAGCCAGTTTCCAAACCAGAAGTGCCCACTCATGAGCTGCATGATGCACCCTGGCTGAGAGCTAGCTGTTTCTCCAGTTCACAACCCAGGGACGGGAGGCCTTGGGAAGGTCAGGACAGCTGGAAGTGTGAAATGAATGCAGCCCTGCATAGCTGTCAAAGGATCAAGCTGTCTGCGGCGGCCGACTGACCATGCACACACACACTCGGCAGCACCCGGCTAGGCATTACCTACTTCACCACCGATGTAGAAGTCAGTGTTTGTCGGGTGAACGACAGCATCACTGTCGATCGAGGCAATGTCAGCCTGTACAACTTGCAACTATAACAGGTAAACAAATGTAGATCAACTGTGTTGGACCGAGACCCACGCACAGGCACATTTACTAATGCCCCAATGGCAGGGCTGGCCTACCTGGTCGATTCCAACATATGAGCCCAGGGGGCAATCAGTCCACGCAGTGTGCGCACATGTGGATGGGGGTAAGGACAGGAGGAGGAGGAATATCAAATGTGACATGTTTAAATTAAACATTTGAACGACAAGTCCAAAAAAAGAGAAACACACATGAGATCATTTCCAAAGGTTAAAAAGAAATAAAACAACGAATGCCCCATTTCACTTCGCAAAAGCCTATACCACTGGCACCCCACTGAGAAGGCTACTAAAATATGGCATCTGCTTTAAAAAAAAAAAGTGGACCATCAGGCCAACCAAAACAACAAGTTTCTCCATTTAGTCTGCAGTATTCAAATTGCAGGCTTTGATTTTTATTCTTGTGGCATTCATCATTTTGCTTGCCTTCAAGGGCTAGCTCTCAGAAACCAAGAAAACAGTACAGATGTGTGCATAGGGTTGCCTTTTCCCCCTCAATGGGTAGAAATACTTTTATAGGCCTCTTATTCTAGTATAAATCTTATTTTTATGTATTTCAATGTGAAATATATTTCACATTGAAATATACTTTTTTGTTTTGTTTTAGGTTGTGACTTTTTTTTTAAAGTGTCCGTGTGAGGCAGTTAGAAAACACGTTTGAGCAGGCCCTGGGACTTCAGCTTGGTTTGTGTGGGCTGGGCCCTGGCTATGGAATGAGCAACTCTCCTAGTAAAGACATCTGCCATCTTATAAAAGTGGCTAAAGCCTGAGCTAAAGGCACACAGACTTAGGGGTGACAATGCCTCTGTGAGCATCTGCGTAGCCTATATCCCCTGGTGAGGCTCTACCCCTAAGGGGACAGGAGGCTTTATTGTGCCCTGAGCTGACAATTCCTCATATGAAAAGATGAAGTCCGAGAGGGCTTCCTCTGAGCTTGCCCTGAACTCTGCCCTCCTGAGCAGGGAGACGCCTTGGCCTTGAGACAGTTTCCTTCACAGAAACACATTCAGAGATGCTGCCCTTCTGTTTCATTTTATCATCTGGCCAAATAGGTCCGGTCATGAAGGTGGTATTCAGTCACATACTGTTTTCACTATAGAAAAGGTGGGAGAAAGTGACAGTAGGTGGTAAATTTGGGGAAAACCAATCTGCTTGTCAATGAAAGACAGCTCGGTGGCAAACTCATACAGCGTGTCTTCCTCTTTAAGTACTGTCATTTCTTACCAAGGCTTAAATGGAGAAACTATCATTTTGTAGTTACCTGAGATTTCTCAGTTAAAAAAGGAAAAGGAAAACAAAAACCACATGTTTTAAAATCCCCCCCAAGTAACCAGCAGTCAGTCTGATCATTATGGAAGAGAATTTAGATGAAAATACATTTGCAATTGAGGGGAATGTGGCCAATCACTCTCAAGGAAACGCATCAGACAGTTTCCATTTGGAATGGCTTGGAATAATGTTCAAGGTCTGCACTCAAAGGTCAATCATGAATTGTGAATTTGCCTTGACCATTGTGGAGCCTGGGTAGCTGAAAAGTCTAAATTCTGGGTTCCATAACTTTTCATCTGACAGCTGGTGGTGCCAAACCCCATCCCCAATTACCTAGGTCATCTTTAAGGTCAATGTCAGCATTGGTAGGATTGATTATGGCCTCCACCTCAAAGCCGGCTAAATTACTGATTTCACTGTGAATAAGGTTCAGCTGAAAAGAAAAGCATGAGGTGGGAAATAACAGGAGAGCCGGCAAGTCACAGAGAAGTGCACCCTGGACACAGGTGAGGTCAGTGGACGCTCACAGTGCACTGGGCACAGAGGGAAAAGGGAGGCGCTGGCTAACATGAAACCATCTCAAACAGAAGACTCCAGGGCCGCTCAGGGTGCTGAAAGGAAGCAAGCTAGGTGGAGCACTCAGGACTGCGGGGTGAGGGTTAGGGCAAGAAAGAAGCGCAAGGCACGCTGCACTGGGGGATCAGCTCCCTTTAGAGGAACCTGTGACCTGGGGACCAAAGTACAGCAGTTGTCAGGACTCAGAATCAGAGTTGGGCAGTGCAGGTGACTGTCTTCAAAATGGGCACTAGGGCAGTGTGGAAGGAAGTCCTGCCCAGCTTGGGTAGACACCTAGAGCTTTGCCATTGTCTTCTAAGTGGCTATGGGTCTTTAAGGCTGTCCCCATCACTGTGAATGCTGGGTGGCTGGCTCCCATGCCATGGTCGGGGTGGCAAGGAGCAAGAATGGTCTGTTGCTTAGTAACATCTAATTACCGATGCTGAAGTTCTTGTGGAACGCAGGAGGAAAAACAGCAGTGCTCCAGCAGCACAATGTCTTAAGTTTTTGTCTTATTGGTCAGGTCTCTCTGAGGCCTAATGGGTGGCTTACGGGCATCTTCCTTGAGAGAGTTCTGTCTCCAGCCATCTGGCGCTCTCTGACAAGCCCCTGACTCTCCACCTTCACTGTTGTTCTATTGCCATGGCAACCATGGACCTCTGACTGACAGAGAAGTGGGTTCTGGATTCTGCGGTCCTGGCCCTACTCCTCCCTTCCTTTTCTTCAGGGGCAAGTATCTGCAGTAAGTTTGTATGTGCCTGCCCTCTTTCTTTTAGTAAAGTTGCTCATTCTTCAATGATGTAAATTCCTAGTAGCTACAGAAAAGTAAAATACTTAAGCAGCCTGCAGAGCAGGTGGCACCCAGACCCACCATGAGCCAGGTTGGGACAGTGACTGTGGCCTGTGGGACCCAGCAGGGCAGGAGCCCTGGTCCTGGTGCTCACTTGGAAGAGAGGCTGTGCAGACTCTGGGCAGGGAGGCTCCTGGCAGCTGAGCTCTAAACTGCTGAATTTCCAGGGTCAATATTTTGTTGAAAAGAAAACTAATCAATCAACCAACCGACCAAACAAACAAACAAAAACCCTGACATACCATAAGCCTAGGAAATATAAAAACACATGTTTGATTCTTAGAAGGACCCAGATTCTCAAAAAAAAAACAAAAACAAACAAACAAAAAAAAAAAACAGGGGGTGGAAATGGTGGAAATGTTTAGGCTAAATGTCATTCTTTGGGAGAAAGCAGTTGTTGAAATAAATTTGGTTACGCATTTAAGGAAGAACTCCAGCCAGGCCCTGCTACAGAGTGGTGGGACTCATTTTTAGTTAAAATGGTTTTAGAAACAATTTTTGTCCATTGGACTTTCTGGATTATTTCTCCTAGTATCACAGATGATTTAGGGGACACTCACATCCCTGAAGCTGCAAGAAGCCCAAGGGAGATTTCAGCAGCTCAATGTCCTGGTGCCAGAGAGAGGCATCGAAAAGTGATGGTCATCATGGGGCCAAGGCCTGACTGTTGCCCTCAGTGAGAAGAGGCATGGGTGGACATGGATGGAGCCTTACAGTAAGGCAAGTGAGCATTTGGGATTTAGAATGAGTTAGTTGGTTTTATTATAATATTTAATATTGAATTTGAGTCCTAGAAAATATTATTTATAAAGATTCAAACTAATCCAATACTCCCTGCCCCAACAAAAAAAAAAAAAATAATCCTACTCTGTATGAAAATGCAGGAGATTGGTCAGGGAGGGAGGTAAAGGAGAAAAAAAAAAAGGAAAGAAACACTTAGCTTGGTGTGGCATGGATGGTTACACTTTTAAGTTTATATTTAGAAGATTCTTTTTTGTTGAAAAACCATACACATTCAATCCTTAAAATCCACCATCGTTTCCATTTTGTATAGATGCTTCTGGATTTATATTCAGCTGTACCTCATTGGAAAACCAGCTACTTTTATGGTCTCTGAGTCAACTAGCCAGAAGACCCACAGTGGCCTGCTTGACTGTCCTAGGGAAAAATCACCCTCTGTTCAGGGAAAAGGACTCTCTGGGGAAACTGGGTGGGGTCCTGGCTTTGCTAAAGTAAGGGAACAGCTGCAAACCAAACTCAGGCCCTTGGAGAATTCCCAGCTCTCTCTGGACTCACCTTCTCTTCTAGGAGGCAAACTGCTCCTGGAAGCATGGACCACTGTACCTCAGTGAGCCACTACTGCTCAGCCTTTGGGAACTCTTGGCCAACCAAGTGCTGTTCTGCTTTCTCACCCATATCTGAAGATGAGGCTAGAGTTGGGATTGTCCAGGGGTAGTATGTGCCAGGGCTCAGAAGAAGGTTTCAGGTTGTGGGGCTGAGCCACAAGATAGTTTTACTGCTATAAAATATACAGAAAGATCAATTTTTAAAAATCCTCTGGACTTGAAATTGTGTGCTTGGGATAGGAAGGGAAGAAGATAAATTAGTTCAGTCAGTTTGGAAAGACAAATGGGTCATCAGCTTGGCTTGGGCAGGCTGGGCCAGGGGGCAGAGGCCAATAGTGAGATGGTCATAAACAGATTCGTAGTTCCCCTAGACAGGAAGAAACCTATGAGCCTGGGGGAACATGGACCAAGTATGCCCAAGTCTGGAAAAGACCAAGCAGTCCAGCTGGTCACATGTGAATATGTGTGGTTGGGCCAAGACAGATGCCCAGCTGTGGGAGGCCTCATCTCAGCCAAAGGGCATATGGACATATGAAGAACATGCAGAGGAATGGTACTTGTGGATCCCAAATCAGACTTCTGGGCAACTGTGGAAATTGCCAAGAACAGTCTCATTTGCCAAAAAGGAGGAGGATCATTAACAATTTCAGAATTTGAATAAGGTGGTTACTTCTTTGTCCTATCACTGGGAAAGATGGAAAACTTTAAGTTTTAAACCATGGCACGGGATATTTATTTATTTATTTTAGGCAAATAATTTTGTCATTTATTCAATCTTATATAGGGTACATACATAAATTTATATATACAACTAACAGTAGAGAAATTTTTCTCAAGTTTAATAGTGAGAGCCCATGGTCCAAACTCTTGATCCTTCAAAGGCTTCTGACCCCCTGTGTATCTCTACTCCCATATACTCCATAGTAGGTCCTAAGGGATGAGCTTCTACTGCTGAGATATTTAAATCAGTCCCATAATTTTTGGCCTCTGCATCTCCTCAATTTTATCCCACCTCGGCAGCACTGTACTGCAATGGACCCAGAGGTCTACTATGCTCCTCCACAGGCCTGAGGATCACTATCATGCATTAAGTCATTTTGTATTAAAACCTCCTAAAATCAGAGAAAGGACTCAAATGTTAAAAACCATTCATTCTCTTCTTTCAGAATATCTCTTTACTCTCCTTAGAATAAAGGCATGGGATCTTTAAAACAGCTGTGAAGATTGTTGGCCACTGGAGAGAAGGAACACAGGGTATTGCCAATTAGAGTTCGGAGAAAGGAACTGAGCCCAGCTAGCTTCACATCCTGACCTCAGATGCCTCTGCTGTAGGCAGTCTGTGCTGTCTGCCATACCCAAGTCTTTCCTATAGTGTTCAGTGCTTCCACACTAACACTGAATATCAAATATCCTCAGATATAATTCTGAGATGAAATGATCATCCCCTCTGTCTTGAAGCAAGGCTAATTGGTTCTCTAGCGCTCAGAGATGGGGCCCTTGGTGGCTCAGAGCCAACCTGGCTCACCTAGACAGGAGGCTGGCACATGTACGGCAGGCCAAGAGGCAAACTGTCACTGGTGGCAGACAGAAGCAGCTGGGCTGCAGCTACTGGGAGGATAAGCAGCCAGCACTGACCTGACCCTATGTGGTTATAGGAAATAGTACGATCTTTTCTTAAAATGACATGATCAGAAATTCAGTTTTAGGAAATCAAAGTGAGTGTTAAAGATAAACTGAGTGATATGCTGAATCTAGCTACAACTGTCAAATTTTGGTGTCCCTCATAATGGGCAAGGAAGGAAGCCTGGATGCTCTCAGGTCTCTGTGCTAACCACATAAAATGCAATTCTTTTCCTGTCCCCAAAGTCCACTTTCATAAGGGGGATGGAAAGGAGGTGTCTCCCACAGGATTCTTTTCTAGATTTCTCAGGAGACCCATGCTTTCCCTTGTGGGTGGGGGAGGAAACATGAGAACATGAGTGGGTACTTGCAGGCCCAGCAGCTGAGCCACTCTTCCTGGTTTCCTAGTCTGCCTCACAAGCTGGTCATCTGCCAGAGGGAAGGGGTGAAGGGCTCCTTCTCCCTCCCTGCTGCCTTGGAGCTCCTTCTTTCCACACTACTTTCCAGCTCCAGAAGGGGACATAGATGAAAGGAAGAAGACCCCTGGTCCTCCATGCTGCCTGCCTGCCTTCAGTGGCTTCCAGTGCTACAGCCACAATCCTGATCATCTGAGAGATAGAGGCTCACACACCCTCCCTAGACTGCCTCCCCAACTGCTTCAAATAATACTGACTCTTCCAAGAAACCTAAATCATTTACTATCATTGACACACATTTACAGATAGACACACTGGAAGTGGTTTTTGGCAATAAAAACATCAGGTTTTAAAACCTCTGAAAAAAGGCTGCAAATCTCAGTTGAATCATGAAGCAAAAACACTTAGTAGATTCAGATTCACAGCACTATTTTCTTTTTTAAAACAATTCAACAATGTGTGTGAACATTGGGTAAAAATCATGGATTAATGAGGGCAATCACTTCTGAGGCTTCAGTATGTGAAATACATCATTAACAACAACAATTAGATTCCTGCTCCTAAGCCCTGGGCCGTTTCCTCCTGTGAGTAGCTTAGCAACCTTGCCTTACAGGGCTGCAGCGAGCACAATATCACCTTTCTCCACCTCAGCTTGCTTGCAGTATTCAAGCACTGGTTTCACTGTCACACATAGAAAAACAAGATTCATGGAACACAGGGTACCATACAGTCACCATTCCACAGTGCCCTTTTGAAACATTTACTAAAATCCAAATCAAAACTCATGTCTGTAATAATAACATTTTCAATGTGCTTTACGTAAAATTTTGTGTCAGTTTTATGACTCTTGCCCCTTTAATACCACATGCTATGATTTTCACCTGACAGTAATAGCCAATAAAGAGCCTGAGAGAACTGCTTCAAAATAAAGCTCCAAGGGATGGAGATGTAACTTAATGGTAGAACACTTGCCTAGCATGGGCAAGATTCTGGGTTCAATCCCCAGTAACACTCCCTGAAAAAAAATAACCAACAAAAACCTAAAATAATGCTCTGAAATATAAATGCTCACTCCATCTTATGCTGCAGGGACATAGGGCTCCAGAAAGGACAATGGCACCCTAGTTTCTAACACTGGTGCCCAGGCTGATTTGATAAGCTATTTATTCTGTGAAGCAACCTTTGAAAAGATGCAGTTTACCTTGCTAAATGGTATATGCAGTGCAGGATATTCAGGGGCACCTCTTCCTGGGTGCTCATTATGTTACAAGCACATGCAACAGGAAGGGCAGTTTCACAGCAGCTACGGGAATAAAGTGTACCAGATACAATACAAGGCTGGGTGGACTATCTGGGTCAGCATCAGCCCCTTCTCTTACTGGTGACCATTTTACAGTGGGTTCCAGCTCAACCAATCCTCACCAAAAGCCGAAATATCAAACAGGCACATTAATTTCATTGTCCAGCTTAGTGCTTTCATTCTCATTAAACAATGTCTAAATTATAAAGTAGCAAGTCGGTTCTACGGTTTTTGGCTCCTCTCCCCAGCCTTGAGTGGAGCAGAATCAGTATTAGCCAGATGTGTACTTTTTTATCGCTGTGGCCTGAGATGTGGAATAACCAAAAAGGATAAGAGCTCCTGGGAGCTGACTCGTGCTCAGCTCTGACAGGAGCCAGCTAGGTGTCTGAAGCTTTTGCCAAGCAAAGTTCCAGGCAATGATCCTACAATAAGAAGCTACCTCCATTTATATGTGTACATTTTCATTGCTCAGTGCTACTATCTGGAAATATGTAAACTCATCCAGCGTCGGGGGAGGGTTCTGAGTTTGGATCTGAGGTTGGCCAGCAGGAGGAAGCAAGAACTCAGGGAAGGGAGAGGCCTGGGTCCTGGTGTCCAAGGGCAGGGTTGGGGAGGCAGGTAGCCCTAGGGGGCAAAACTGTTGTACCTGCTTAGTAGGCTTTGGAGTCCTGGCTAACCTCTATGGCAGGGATCTAAATCACACTGCGCTAGTCCTAAATAGTAGGAGGTTTTCACAGTTAGTTTCAACTGAAGCCATTTGGATGAAAGGTCATATTAACTTTCAATATATTCCCAATGAATACGTTAAAGGGTATGAAAGTAGACCCATGTGTCTTCACTGCTGAGTTGAAAATTTTTAAATGAAAAGTACACGTATGTTAAACAAAAACTTTCAAAGCCCCAGACCTTAAGATGACAACTAAAGCTGCTTTTTTTCTTTTGAAAAATGCATATGAAATACAGATAATGGTTATAAAATGTAAACAGCAATGGTTAGATTCTGGAACACAGAGTCCACCACAGGAATTGCATCATGAGAGACTGAGTGCAATTAGTGACAGGAAGAGGAAAGGGCTGGGAGGGGGAGAACTTGCAATGACGTGAGCAAGAGAACCGTGTCACTGGGATGCTAAAGAAATTTGACAGTGAGGATCTAAAAATGATGCAGCTTCTGAACCATGTTGTTACCACCTTAAAATTGAACAAATTTACATGGAAGGCCAAATTCAGTCCTTTAAGTTTTGAATGTAGAAAGAAAAAAAATTAAGCAAAGTTCAATTCTCTCTCCAACCCCCTTTTTTGGTGTTAATAGGGAAATATTTACAGGCTCTCATTTTCAGGTCTTAAAAGCCTTTGCATCATTTTTATTTTCAATAAAAGTGAATCATCTTTTACAAAACCATGGCGTCCTGGCAAAGTTGCATCACTGGGGTGGCTGAAAATATATTGCCCAAGGTTAAAACAGATAAACAATTGGCTCGAAGAGTCGTCTGGTGGTTCAGTGAAGAAACCCCGGAGTATCCAGTGAAAAAGTCCCCTTCCTGGATCAGATGAGGGGCTCTACCTTCAGCGCCCACCAGAACAAGGAGGCTGCCTGCCAGATTTTTTCTTCATACCACCCATGCTGTCTGGAGACCAGTTTATCCCAACAGAAGTAGCTCCTTCCCCAGGCTAAGACCAAGGGTCTGATCCCCTGCTGCCCGCAGACTCCCATCATCTTTACCACCACCTTTTTCACTCTTCCCTACCTGCCAGAGTCCCTCACCCCAGTTTTGTGGTCTCCTTAGTCCTCAGCCCTCCCTGGGGTCACTCCCAAAGCCCCCTGTAGCTCTGTCCACCTGTTAGGCCTGGAATAGCCCTGGGAACTCCCAGCCTGACCCTGGGGCCCTAGAGCAGGCTGAAGCGTGGCTGCCTACCTTCTGGCCAAGGAAGAGGCTCTTGGTGGAGAGGACAGTGAAGCCGTCGGCCGGCGTGCCCTCCGTCGTGCTGTCCGCGCTGGCTGCCTTGCTGACTTCTCCCTGTTTCTTCTTGCACAAATAGAAGAGTCAAAGAGAGGGCCATGGAAGCAGGGGCCACAACAGTCTAGGCTTTTCTAATGGGGAGGCAGCTCGCCCGTAACACTTGGGAAGAGATGGGAAACAAGCACAACAGATCTCGGCCTTTCCACAGTGGAGGCTGCGCACTTATTGGGAGTGTGGAATTCCATTAAGAGCCCTAGGGTGTATTTTTATCACTTGATGATCTGAAGTAACTTAAAGACAAAACTTGACTCTATAGTGATTGTTTAGAATAGAACCACTGTCAAAATTTCAGACCAAATCTACATCTCCTCTTTTAAGGTCTTCAAGTTTCTTTCCTTTCTAGATATCTGCACAACATTGAAGTGTAAGAAGAAAACAGACTGTTTTAGGTCATTAGTTCTCAAAAAGCCAAACAAGCAGACCAAGGACCACAACCCTCCAACCTTCCCCACCCCAGAAGGTAGGACCCTCTTCCACTTTCCTTCATAAAGACAGGCATAAAGAAGGATGCACACGGTGGTTGCTGGTACCCCAGCCCACAGTGGCATGGGCCCCAGGCATGCTCTTAGGCCTTTCCCCCTGCATCATTCAGAGCAAAGTATGTACCTGGAGGTCTGGAGGGCCTCCCAAGGGGCACATGCTGTCCAGAGTTTTTTTTAAACAAGTCAATCTCCAGATTCTCATCTTCCTGAGATACTTTCTCCTACACCTGATCTGCCCTAGAGGGATCTGATGGGGCTAAGGTGACATGCTGGGTTCCCTTTATAAGCACCCTCTTCCCAGGGTGATGCTAATAGGACACACCACCACATGGGTCAAGACATGCTTTTTCATATTTCTGGTAAGGATGAATCCTGTAATAGAAATGGATATTTGGTTCACTTGGGGATTTTTGCATTCAGACATATTTTTTTCAGATATATATTTTCAGAGAGATATATATATATATGTATATTTATTTTTTAAAGAGAGAAGGACAGTGAGAGAGAGAATCAATTTTCATTGAGTTTTTCACATGGCTTTCATTGCTCTGACACTTAGTTGTGTGCGTGGGTACTGGGGTTTGAACCCGTGTACTCTCGAATGCCAGGCAAGCGCCATAACCACCAAGCCACCGCTCCAGCCCCCAGATATATATTTTTGCATTCAGCATAAGGACAGTGGGAACAATGGCAAGTTTTGTTTAGACACTTCCCCTTTCGCCTTCCCCCAATCACTATCAAAAAGTACTTTACTTCACGGGCTGGAGAGGTGGCTCAGTAGTTACAGTGCTTTGCCTGGCATGTGCGAGTACGTGAGTTCAAACCCCAGCACCACATACACAATGAAGTCTCAGAGCAAAGAAAGCCATGTGAAAAAATAAATAAAATTGATTCTCTCTTTCTCTCTCTCTCTCTCACTGTCCCTCTCTCTTTTAAAAAAAAAAATTTAAAAAGTATTTCACTTCTGAGGGAGAGCCGGGTGGGGAGCAAAGAAAGCAGGGCTAAGAAAAATCACACATGGATGTGCATTCCTGAAGAAAGAGCCTGGACAACAAATAAGGGAAGCCCTGTATCCTAGTCATTTGCCTGTTTAGGATTAAAAATCATTAACTCTAGCATATTAGCAGTTTCACTTATATTGAAAAATAACACCTAATTATGCTGCCGGTGCCTTTAACAATAAGAACTGCATTGCCAATTAGTTTATATGACTTCCATTTTCCATAAATTAATTAAATCTAAGAAAAAAAGCATTTTATCAACAAATGAAGTACTGGGGGGCTGGAGCAGTGGCTCAGCGGTTCTAGAGTTTGCGGGGCATGTGTGAGGACCTGGGTTCAAACCCCGGCACCACATATACAGCTAAGTGTAGGCGAAACAAAGGCCAGATGAAACAAATAAACCAAATTAGTTCTTTCTCTTCCTATTAAAAATTTTTAAAAGTAAAAAAAATAGAGTACTGGCAAAGATATATTATCACTATTTTGCTATTCCTAATACTTTGAGTCTGTCATATTTGATACATGAAAGAGAGACAGGTATAATCAAGAATTACACAGCAAATCTTGGTAAGCCTTGTTCGATATAATTTCCAAGAATTGAGAAAGGGAAATGCTGGCGAACAAAGGCTTTCACATTTCAGGTGTTTTTAATTCCACACTTTCAACAAAACAGAAGAAAGACCTAATTGAGTTAACAGCTGAGAGACCTGAAAAACAGATTGATGGAGCTTATTTAATATTAAGGTGCCAACATCAGCTGCTTCCTTAAGACCATGTGTACCACGGCAGTGTAAGATATTAACAGGGAAGCTGCTGTTAACGGTGAGAGACATGTAAGAACCCTGGACTGGCTTTGTAAAACTATTCTAATAAAATGTTTATTAAAACCAAATGATGAGATTACTATGTGGCTGTTGGTATATATCAGAAAGAGAACAGAGGACCAAGTGATGTTGCTATAACAAAACTCTTTCTGTTCCTACCGACTTATTTCAGTGGATAAGATTTTCCAGACACATCTATAAATAGGATGCCATACTTTGTCTCATTTTAGCAGTAAGTAACATTCATCTTAGGATACTTGAACTAAACTGGGGGGGAAAAATCTACCTTCGCCCATCCCATTAATGTTTTTCCAATAAAAATTTATTTTTTTCCTAATAGTTACTGACATTAGTAATGCATTTGGTTTGATCAAGTGTGCATTATTCATAAGGGTGTCAACTATTCAATCATGTATAATCCATATCATTTAGTGGTTTTATAAAAGGTCAAAATGTTTTTCAAAAAATTGAAACATCATTTTATTGCAGAAATCAATAGAATATTATAAGTACAAAGTGTGTTGCATTAGAATGAAATCTTGAGGGGTCAGTCAAAGGGAATTAAGTTAAAATAATAATGCAAATTTTCCAAACTGTTAGAAAAGAGCTTCTTTGCATATTTTATGCTGATCTGATGGTATATTAAATCAGATTATTGAGATTTCCTTGGTTGGATATATATACACATCTACACTTTTTTGTGGTAATGGAGATTGAACCCAGGGGTGCTTTACCACTGAGCTACATCCCCAGCAACTCTCCCCCTTTTTCTGAGACAGTCTCAGTAAATTGACAAAGCTGGCCTCAATTTGTGATCCTCTGGCCTCAGCCTCCCAAGTTGCTGGGATTATAGGCTTGTGCTACCATGTCTAGCTCCACTGGATATTTAAATAAGAGATGAAACCATTTTTAAACACTAATATTTACAGAAGACTAAAAATGATATCCTTCACAGCTATTTTAATTTATTTTGAAAAGCATAGCTGCCAAATTATAAATTTGTATGATGAAGATTTTTCAAATTCTTTTAGGAGGTAGGTAAGGCTTGAAAATCACTGCTTTATTCTATCTAATGTAGCACAAGTATACAGAAAATGCTTAGTAAATATTCGGGAGTGGCACAAAGGTGTTTCTGCTAAAGGATAAAACAGATAAGGATTAGTGCTTCTGCCCAAGAATATGGGCTGAGCCACATGCCCAGCCTCCCTGCCTTTTTAAATTTTGAAACTAGATCTTGCTAAGTTGTTGAGGCTGGCCTCGAACTTGCAATTCTCCTGTCTCAGCCTCCTGAGTTGCTGGGATCACAGGGGCTCACCATCACACCTGGCAGGATATGGGAATTTTAAAAGGTCAGAAAGCCATAGTAGATAGGATTTCAGGCCTCAGCAGCTGGAGTTGGCTCCTAGAGCTAGGAGGTATTGGAGCTTGCCCCACCTGGATACAAGCCAGCTGCTATCGATGCAGCCAGGTTCTAGGGCTAATGCCATGATGCTGGTGGCTTTCAGCAGTGACTAAAGTTGTTGCCCCCATTTTTCGTAGTCCCCACTACCAGAATGGAGCTTCTCCTAAGGAAATGGCCCATGGGCAGAGGACAAACTGAGTCCTGACTCTGCTAGATGTGTGACTTTAGGATATTATTCACCTTCCCTAAGCTTTAGAATCCTCATCTGGAAATGGTAATAACATTATGCTAATACCACATTGTTTTGATTATCATAGTTTTTAATAAATCCTGATTTCAGGTCTTAAATCCTCCAACTTTGCTATCCTTTTATAAGCTGATTGGACTATTCTAGTTCTTTTGTATTTTCATAT
Source organism: Aplodontia rufa (assembly GCA_004027875.1). Classification (NCBI taxonomy): domain Eukaryota; kingdom Metazoa; phylum Chordata; class Mammalia; order Rodentia; family Aplodontiidae; genus Aplodontia; species Aplodontia rufa. The sequence continues at coordinate 12,852 of PVKS010010369.1, read as the reverse complement.
AAATTTTAGAATCAGCTTCTTAATTCCTCAAAAAAAATCATGCTTGGATTTTCATTGGAATTGTGTGGAATCTATAGATCAATTTGGGGGAAGAAGTGACATCTTAAGAGTACTGAGTCTTCTAATGCAAGGACATTAAGTCTGAGAGATGCAGCAATATTTTCTCAATTGAGTGAACCCCTTGTTTCCTATTACAATTTGTACTTTCAGATGTGAATTATTTCACTCTAGGTATCTTTTAATAATTACTTTACAGACTTATTCACTTATCTAATCTTAGAGTAGTAACATTGTACTTAATGCTGCTTATAAAAAGATATTTAACATCGTTTCTTCATGTTTGTTTTAAATTCTCATTTCATGAAATTTGGTTACACTAATTAATGTTATTTGTGTATGTGTATTTAAGGAAGAATACATTTGTGTATTTGAATATTTGATTATCTGTAAAAAGACTTTTCAATTGCTCTCACACATTAATTACAACCTACCTAGTCAGATAGAATATTAGCCTTTGGACTAAGACTGGAGAAGTGCTGGTTAAACAAGTGGCTGAGATAGAAAGCAATAACGTACTGCATAGAGAACGAAACAAGCCATTCCCTCCTAGCTCTCTGCAGCCTGTCTACTGGGCAGAGAAATCTCTTTTCCCTTGAAGTTTCCCACTTCATGGGATGCTGGGTTTTTAAGGTCAGCATAGTTGTCTTGTAAGATGCTACTACATTCAAATCAGGCTTTTTGTAGAGCCTGTTGTTTGGAACCTAACTTTTAGATCTTAAAACACCCTTTTCTTTATGAAGTAGTGATACTAGATAGTAGATTCTTTTCATGTCCCATATTAGAAGGCAGGGAAACAAGCAATTCTGTCAAACTTCAAAACCTATTGACATTTTAAATTTTTACACTGTTGTATAAACACAGAAGTACCCATATAATGGCCACGCACCCAACTTTGTTTTGAGAAACTTGTTCTGTTAGAAAATCCAGGAGGTAAGAGTTGGCCTGGAGCCATATTTAATAATCTGTAGAAATCAGAGTCAAAACAACTTATTTGAAACCATCAAGCCAAGTTTATCCATGCTCTATTTCCTCTGCTCTCATGTCTGAACAGACTGCAGCTTCATTAAAAGGTCAGCAGAATTTTGTCAGGATGGCAGCTTCTCAAAAGAACCAATTCCTTTCTATGGGATTCCTTACTAGAACATTAATCAGTTTAAAGTTTAAATAGTCATTCCTCAGGAAAGAGGCACTCTAACAAAATCATCCTGAGTTTTTGCCAGCCAGCGAGGAGTAGCATATCCTTATGGTTTTCATGTGGGGATGGGGTACGGCTTGAGGATGCAATATCCTAGCAATTTTTTTTAAAATCCAAGTTGTTGGTAAAAAAAACATTTCTTGGAGATTCCCCTAAAGATTATCCTATGTTTCCTAGTAAACACTCCCATGGATCTTAACCCCTGGGGATGTAGGCATAATGGTTTTAAGTCTTAGGTATTTTATTTTATGCAATTGAAAACTGTATCTTGAGAAGGGTCCCCAGGTTTCCTCCATGGCCAAAGTTCCATACCAGGGAAATGTTAGGGACCCCACAGGCAAATCCAGTCCTGTTCTCTCTGGTAGGAGCCAGGCATACCCCTACCTCAGCTCATTTGCTGTTCCTCTGCCAGGAGCCCTCTACTCCCAGGCTCTTGAATGATCCAGTACCTTCCTTTGTTGGGTCTGGGGTCAACTGTCAACTCTGGAGAGTAGCCTCACCTGACCACTTACATAACATCACACTGCCTGTGCCATCATGTCCCTTTATATTCATCACAGCATTTACTTTATCCTACTTTCTATACTGTATCTGCTCCTCTCGCGGAGTACTGGGGACAGCAGGGACATTGTGTACCTATACCAAGGTAGTTACGAACACATGTAGATGCAATATATACTGCTCAAATGAGAATTCTTTCTTCTTGAGCAACTCAGCATTAAATATCAAAAGAATAGGGCAGATTTGGAAATTTCTAATGGAGTTAAAATGCTCTGAAGTAATAGTCATCAAGGTTAAAAATATAGTCACATTGCTCAGCAAATTACTTTGAGGACTTCATCCGATAGATATATTCGCAGAAGAACAGAGACCCACCTATAGTGACAGTCACTGCAGCACTCTGACAGAACGAATGTTAGAAAATATCTCAGTCTGTTCCCAGAGGACTGGTTACATGCGTTTCATGCATTATGGAGGCATTCTATGAAAGATGACTCTATGGGCAGAGACGTGGAAGAATTGCCAAGGGAAGTGAATTCTCTGTGAACTCCTTGTGTCCCATGTATGAGAAACCCATAAAAACTTAAATTGAGCAACAGATATGCCATTTATGGTAACTTTTATTTTAGTGTTCTATTCTTTTGAAAAAAGTAATAGGTAAATAGTAGAATATTCATAACTATTATCAATCATTTCATTACTATTATTGATAATAAATCTATAATAAGCTCCAGATCATTATGTCCAACCTATTTTAAAGCACTTGTGAAATATTCACAGAATTATAATTTTGGGAATCAATGGTTAAGCCTCATAACCATCCTGTTATAGCTCTAGATGAGGAAACTGAATGACAGAGAAGTTAAGTAACTTGCCAAGATCACTCAGCAGAATTCAAATACAAAGAGGTTGATTGCAGCGCTTCTACTCTTAGCCATTATGCAACATTACTGAATCAGTAAGTCACATGACTTATTTTAAAAAAGAGCAGATATAATGTGGATTTGTATATCTATATTCTTTTATATGCATATATTTATCTTTTCTTATTGATTATGCAAAAACACATTATGTGATATGCATACAGCCATTGAATTATAAGGCCCAAATGGATCCTATTATTTTACAGGGTAGGGGTAAATCAAGGCACAGAGAGGGGAGCAGACTTGCCTGAGGCCACCCAAGTAGGGGCATATTTAGGGTTTTGGACATGCAGCCCCCAATGGGGTTTGTTCCCTTCTCTGTTCCATTATAGCTGACTCAGCTGTCACAACTAAAGATTATCAAAACTTTCAAATTACATAGAATTGGGGGGAAACTATGATTTGGAATTCAAGAGTTGACATTTGAAAAATACCAATTCCTTTCATTACAAATACTTTAGCATGTTACTAAGGCTTTCTCTGCATGTCTCTAGAAAGGTTATTTTCAGAATGATCCACTTAAACCTGGAGATGCAGGGTTCTCTACTGTTTCTAGGAGCTGACACCACAATTTACATTAAACAAATGTTTTGAAAATTAGCTGTTCACGGTTCCAATTTCAGCTTCCCCCAGGGCTTAATGTTAGCCAAATACTGGTACAGTAAGCAGACAATGTGTTTTATTGTGTGGAAGAAAAACAGACCACCATCACAGACTTCCTGCTTTTGTAATCAAGGAAAAAGTTGAATGTTCGAGTGATTATTGGCATATGGTTATTAGAAACACCGAGTTCCAAATATAGCTATTAGGAGCTAAAGACACACACACACACACACACACCCTTATATTTCAAATCAAAAAAGAAAGAGAAAGAATTCCTGATGTTTGGTAAATTGGAAAGTTCAGAAAGTCATGGGGCCAAATCTACTATCAGAAGGCTAGGATCACAAGGGAACAAGGTTTAGCCCCAGTTTGCTGGCAGATGCTGGCATCCCAGAGACAGCTCAAATATCACAGGCAGTGTGTGCATTTGAAAGAGGGCACCGGCTCAAGACACAAGCCAGAGTAAGGGCCAGGACCAGGACACAATTCTTCCCCTGCTTGTCCCTAAAACCAAGTTTCAGGGCTCTGTTCTGTAGGCAACCAGGTCTTTGGGATTTGTCTTCAAGAGATGATGGATTTGGCATCTCTTCATCTTTTTTAATATTTAAGAAGTTGCACAGCACTGTACCCCACCTTCCCTCCCTCGTCCCCTCCCAACTACAAATGTTGGAAGGGGTAAAGGAACACTTCAGTCTGCTAATTTTATAGTTAGCAGGAATGAATAACAGAGCATTCTGTGAAGTCCCTGCCCAGCCGCCCTAGCCTCCTCCAGGACTTGTGAGTGAGGTGGAATGCAAGCGTCTGGAAATGACGCATTGGCTGTCTTCAATATCAGGTTTCTCTCTGCAAAAGTGGGGAGAGATTCTGGGGCTGGGGTGGATGGTAATTTGCCAAGATGAATTTAGATTTCATTTTCAGGAGTGGTTTTTGCCCCCAGAGAGTGTGCAAGGAATATAGCCTATTCCACCTCAAATAATGGAGACCTCAAAACAGCGTGAACACATAGGAGAAGGTTAGAGGTGTCTCCATGAGGTATGAAAGCCAGACTCAAAGGAGGGGACCTGCTGGCAGGCCAAGAGCAGCTAGGTTTACCTGATCATAACAACTGAAGCCCATCTTTGGAAGGTATCCCCACTATTCCACCCTAGGGAGAGCATCTGGGCTTATGGAGGAAGAACTTCCCAGTGCCAGATCATAAGATCCCACAAGGCCTCTCCAGGACTTCTTACTGGGTTCTTACAGTATAGAGGTAATTTCCTCCTAATGCATCTGAAGGCCAGTAGGAAGACTCCTCAGAGCAGCCCCAGGGTAGGATGGCCTCAAACTTCCATTCTACTAAAGACCCATCATCTCTCCTTTGTTGTCCCTAGAGGGTGTGGTAACATCTGACAGACCAGGGCCTGGCAAGGAAAGAACAAAGGATGTATGTTCCAGTTGCCATTCACACAGGTAAGTGGAGTGCTACACACCACGATGTGGAAGTCCTGCTCAGGATGTACTTGGTCTTCCCCACCCAACATGACACTGGTCATAGTACTGAGAATGTTTCCCCTTAGCAGAAAAAGATCAGGACCTCAGTGTTCAGTCCATGTTAGGTCAGGCAGGAAATGCCTAGATAATACGTCTTTTTTTCTTCTTGACAGAAGCAACCATCCTGAAAGGGAGATTTCTGGGCCACCCCTGCCACAGCATGCCCAAAGACAGACATGTAGTTTATGGCAATCCAATAAAATTTCTGCAACTGAGTATCAAGGTGCAAGAGCAAGACTGGAGCGGTGGCTCAGCGGTTACGGTGCTTGCCTGGCAAGTGTGAGGACATGAGTTCAAACCCCAGCACCACATATATAACAAAGTGTCTGAGGAATGAAATTCATATGAAAACCTAAATAAAGATTGCTTTTCTCTCTCTCTCCTCTTTCTTAAAAAAAAAAAAAAAAAAAAAAAAAAAAAAAAAAAAAGGTACAAGGGCAGTCCACCCCTTTGGAGCAGGACTGGCACCAGGCCATCCCCTAGCACAGGGAAGCCCTTTTCCATGCACATATGCATTTTGCTTGGAAGCTGGGCAAGGGACCTTCCAATCTGGCGTGATCACTGTCCCCCACTGCACCCTGAAATCTCATGTCCATACCCCTTTGCCCACAGGGGTTCTGTCCTCCAATTGTGCCCAGGCTCTGGAGACCCTCCTGACTGGCTACTTTAGCTGCCTGGCCTGTTTAACCAGATCCTACATGTTCCTCCCTTAGTAGACTCTTATGGGTTGATCCCCTTGGGGCCCCATTCATCTGCACCTCAGCCTGCCCCATAACACACGTCCTATTAGATCACGTACCTTGGATTTCCGGGCCCCTTTCTTGCCTCCTGTCTTCTTAGATACAGGCTTCTTCTGGGATGGAGACTTGGCCTTTTTGGCTGGGGGTGGGGTGATGATGGCTTCCAACTTTCCTTTGGATCCTCGCTTCTTCGCTAGCAACTCAGGGTGGATGTTCGGTAACACCCCCCCACTGGCTATGGTGACTCCTTTTAGCAGCTTTCAGGAAAACCAAAAGTAGCAGGTGGTGAGGCAGAGAATCCTGCTTCTTACCTTTAAGAAGTCAGCCCTGCCCACATGTCCTCTTGCTTTCAGCTCATACAACTCTTGCCTCTATGACTCCCATAAGGATGCTGACAGGACTCAGGCCCACAACACAGGAATCAAACCTCAGAATCCCTCACTCAGATAGAGTTTACATAATATTCTTCCAAGGACAGCCATACACCTTGTTTTACCCCCACTTCCAGTAAGGCCTTGAGGAAAAACTGCCATAGAAGGCAGGTTAACTTGTTCATGGTCTAAAATGCCATCTGCAGCATTGCTGGTCAGCCAACACCACAGCCTCTCTGATGTACTGCTGTCTGCTGGGCTGTATGCTCAGTGTTTGGGGGTGGGAGGGAGAGCCCCATACCTGATTTAGCTCTTCATCATTGGCCACAGCCAGCAGGATGTGCCGGGGTGTGACCCGTCCCTTCTTGTTATCTCTTGCTGCGTTACCAGCCAGCTCCAGGATCTCCGCTGTGGAATAGAAAGAGCATGTTGTCATGTCAGAGCACCAGAGAGCTATGTGTGTCCCCAGCCCCCATTAACAGCATGGCAACAGGAGTAAGCAGCTGCCCTGAGGTGGGAAACTGCAGGAAGATCTTCTGGCAATACTTGGGTGGAGTCTTGGAGTATGCAATGACAAAGCTGACTGGGACCTAGGAAACCATGATAGAAACCCTTTGGGGGAAGAAGGAAGTGAGGCTGAGAGGGAAGAAAGGATCAGCTGCAGACCACTCAGCAAGTGATGGGGCTGGGATATAAACCCAGTGCTAGCTCTCATTTCCCAGAAAGGACTACATGCAGTGGACACTCGGGTCACAGGCAAACCAACCCCATGGAGGCAGCAAAGTGACCCCTGAGAGTTTACAGCACCTATGTCTCCAGTAACACAGGGGCTAAGTGGTGGGGGGGGGGGCTTGATACCATGGGGACTTGAGAAATTTCGGCTGCTTTAATCAAAATTGAACACCCGAAGGGCTGGAGGAGTGGCTCAGTGGTTTGGAGTGCTTGCCTGGCATGTGTGATAACCCAGGTTCAAACCCCAGCAACACATACACAACTGAGTGTTGGAGAAACAAAGACTAAAATTAAATAAAGATGGTTCTTTCTCTCTCTCACTCTGTCCTTCTTTAAAAAATAAAAATAAAAAATTGAACACCTGCATATTTGAATTTAAAACTACGATATGACTGGACTCTGTAAAATCCATGTCACAGTAGCAAGAAACAAAAGTGATGGGGTTGTAGGATTTAAAACGGCTAGAGAACTACTCAAATAAAAACTCCAGATAGAAAAACAAATAAACAATCCTTAAAACCCATAAACAGAGGAAATTCAATAAATGTACACACTATCAAAAGAACCAAGACAGCACAGAACTTACTAATAAAACACCATGACTCTGTACCACAACCATATAACCATCCTAACACTGAATGTGAATGGTCTTAATGTGCCAACCAAAAGACACAGAATAGCAGATTGGATCAAAAAACAAAATCCAACAATATGCTATTTACAGAAGACCCACTATACACAGCCAATGATATCTACAGATTGAGGGTGAAAGGATGGAAAAAAAATCTACCAGGCATACAGCCCAAGAAAGCAAGCAGGTGTTGCAATATTTACATCTAACAAAGTAGACATGAACCACAAATTAATCAGAAGAGATAAAGAAGGCCACTACATCCTACTAAAGGGAATAATATATCAGGAAGATGTAGCCATAGTAAATGCATACTCTCCAAACACCAACACTCCAAACTATGTGGAAAAATTACTCCATGATACAAAACCACATGTGGACCTCAACATGATAATACTTGGAGACTCTAATACTCCTCTATCACATCAAAGCAAAAACAACAACAACAAAACAACAACAACAAAAAACAATAAAAAGATATTCAACCATGAAGCCATGACCCTAGAAATTAATAGCAAAAATCATAACAGAAAACACACATGTACATTGAGGTTGAATAATACTCTATTAAATGAAGAACGGATCCAAGAAGACGTGAAAGCAGAAAACAAGAAGTTCTTAGAAGCAAACGAGAATGAAGACATGACATATTGAAATCTCTGGGACAGCATGAAAGCATTCATAAAGGAAAAATTTATAGCACTGAGTGCTACATTAAAAATGAGGAGAGATCCCAAGTAAATAAGCTTATGCTCCACCTCAAATCTCTACAAAAGAACAATCTAAGCCCAAAGCCAGCAGAAGACAGGAAATAATCAAGATCAGAGCTGAAATCAATGAAACAGAAAATAACAACAAAACAATAAAAAAGAATCAACGAATCAAAGAGCTGGTTCTTTGAAAAAATAAATAAAATTGACAGACCCCTAGCCAAGCTCACTAAAAGGAGAGAATTAAAGCAAATCAACAAAATCACCAATAAAAAGGAGAGATCACTACTGACCTCATAGAAATCCAACAGATTATCAGAACATATTTTGAAAAACTATACTCCTCTCAATTAGATAATCAGGAAGACATGGACAAATTTCTAGACACAAACAACATCCCCAAATTGATGCAGGATGATATTAAAATCCTAAATAGCCCAGGAACAGGCAGCATAATCCAAATAGCAATTAAAAGCCTTCCACAGAAGAAAATCCCAGGACCAGATCGATTCCCCACTGAGTTTTACCACACATATGAGGAGGAGCTAACTCCTCTCCTTATTAAGCTAACAGTATGATAAATGACTAAGCTAATAATAACCTTAACATGTATGAAATTTTACATGAGCAGGGAGAACCTTGCCTATGATGCTGGGAGATGAAGGAAGGGTGGCAGGGAGGGGGAAGGAACAGGAAGGATATCAAGCAGGCTGCAGGGAGGGAGTATGAGGGAATCAACCCAGTGGGGAACCTTCAACTTCCATGAGAAGTCCAATTAACATGTGGGTTAAGTAGGGGAAAACATAGAATCATGGGGAATCCAAGGGGAGAAAACATGGAATGGCATCACCCGTGGCTTGCTCTGTCATTATACATTTGTTCTTGATTATATAACAATGATTCCCACCTAAATGTGAGACTATCTTTAATGAATAAAAAATGAAAAAAAATGAAAATAATGTAACTCTCTCAAACACTTTTTATGAGGCAATCATAACTCTGATACTAAAACTCAACAAAGACCACATCAAAAAAAGAAAACTACAGACCAATATCCCTGATGAACATTGACGCAAAAATTCTTAATAACATTCTAGCAAACCACATTCAAAAACACATGAAGAAGAAAATTCATCATGCTCAAGTGGGCTTCATTCCAGATATGCAAGGCTGGTTCAACATACACAAATCAATATACGTGATTCATCACCTAAACAAAATTAAGGACAAAAACCATATGGTCACCTCAATTGATGCAGAAAAGACCTTTGATAAAATTCAGCACCAATTTATGCTCAAAACTCCAGATAGCGATCAAAGAAACTTTGTAAAGGCCATATATGACAAACTCTCAGCTAATATAATACTAAATGGAGAAAAGCTGAAAGCATTTCCACTAAACTCGGAAACAAGACAAGGCTGCCCGCTCTCACCACTTTTACATAATATAGTCTTTGAGACCATAGCCAGAGCAATCAGGCAAGAGAAGGAAATCAAAGGGACAAGAGTAAGAAGAGAGGAAGTCAAACTATCCCTTTTTGCTGATGACATGACTCTAAATCTGGAAGATCCAAAAAATTCCACCAGAAAACTGCTTGAGCTTATAAACAGATTTAGCAAAGTGGCAGGCTATAAGATCAACACCAATAAATCAATAGCTTTTGTATTTGCTAGCAATAATAGTCTCAAAGACTATATTGAGTAAAAATGGTGAGAGTGGGCAGCTTTGTCTTGTTTAAAAACAACAATATTGCGGACTTTGAAGGTAAATGGATGGCAATGGAAGAAATTATGCTGAGCAGTTAGCCAAACCCCAAGACTCAAGGGTTGGATGTTTTCCCTTATTTGTGGAGGCTAGAGCAAAACCCAGGTAAAAGGTTGTCAAACTCATATATTAGACCCAGCAAAGGCACAGCAATACATAATCTATGGGAACCATAGATATGTAAGGGGGGAAAGAGGAGAGGGAGGGGGGAAAGAGGAGAGGGAAGGGGGACAGGGAGGGATCTAGGGAGACAATCAACAATGTAGCACACTCTTTACCCACCCCCCTCCAAGAATCCAAATAATACTTATGCAATTATTTAATTCTGGAAAATTCACAATCTAAATATTTGTATCAGTTGTAGGGGCAAAATATAGAAGAATCAAGAGACTGGTGTGTGGGCAATGTGGGGGAACTCTGGTTTAAGAGCAATGCATATCACATTGTTACTTTATATGCATTTATGATTTACAATAACTCAAAAAATAAAAAAAATTTTTAAAAAAGCTAGAGAGGCATAAAAATCAAATACAACATGTCCTTTCTTGATGGGATCCTCCAAAAGTCATTCTGGACACCAATGATTTTTAATATGGAATGGATATCAGAACTTGGAAAATTAATTTTCCTAATGGTAAAAGTGGTATTGCCATTATGTGGGGAATATCCTTCTTCTTAAGAATTTCATGTTTAAGTATTTAGGGCTGCTGCACCTTGATGTCTATCTATAAGGAAAAACAAATTGGCAAAAAGTTAATAGTTATTAAATCGAAATACATAAGAGCACTCTTCTTAGATAGATGAAGCTGGACTTTATTGGACATTAAGAGAAATAAGCCAAAGTTAATAATAACCTCAACATGGGTGAATTTTTACACAAGCAGGGGGAACCATGCCTATGACGCTGGGGGGATGACGGGAGGGAGGAAGGTGGGATTAGGAAGCATAACAAGGCAGCTGGAGGGAGGGAGTAGGGGGTTTATCAACCCAGTGGGAAGCCCAACTAACATGGGGGTAAAGTAGGGGAAACATGGGGTTGGGGAGAACTCAAAGCAGGGAGATCATGAACTGGCAGCCGCCTTGACTTGCTCTGTCAATATCCATGTGTTCATGAATGTGTGGCAATGATTCCCTCCAATATGTATGACTATTTTGAACAAATGAAAAAAAGAGAGAGAGAAATAAGCCACTGCATGATCTCTCTAATATACATAATCCAAAAAAGTTGAACTCACAGAAGTAGAGAATAGAAAGTGGCCATCAGAGGCTAGGGGAGAGTGGAAGTATAAAGGGAAAATGTTGGTCAAAGGGCACAAAGTTTCAGTGATCTGTTGCACAGGATGATGACCAGAGTTAATAATAATGTATATTTCAGTGTCACTAAAAGAATAGATTGTAAATGTTCTCAACACCAAGAAATAGGTACATGAGATGACGGATATGTTAATTAGCTCAACCTACTCATTCTTCAATGTATGTGTGCATCCAAACAGCACATTGTTCTTTATAAATATACATTTGATCATTTGTCAATTTAAAATAGTATAAATGAAAGCAAAATGAATACACTTTCAGCATTCTGTATGTTTGAAATTTTCAAAATAAAAAGCATGAAGGGAAAGACAAAACTAGAAGGCTCTGAGCCTGACCCTCAGCTGGTGCCACATTAATTTATTTACCTGCCCTTGGAGGCACAGTCTCCCAGGAGAGGACAGGTCTTCCACAGTTAAGGATGGTAGGAAACAGAAGTTCCCTCCGACAAGGTGTCTTTTCTCCTTACAATGTAGTTCCCTTGGTAACCTGTGAGTCTCACCCTCATCGCCTCATTTTCTTAATGAGGTGAGCAGACTGTTCCAGAATGCATCCTACACTGCCCACTTCTGTGATTCTGCCCATGCCAAGGCCCTGCCTCTGACGTCCTTCTAGACCATTCTCTGGCTCCAAACCAAGTCTGACGTCCTACTGGTACATAAGAACTTCTGATGTTCTAGTTATGTTGGAAACACTGGATTTCTCTGGCAGTCAGAACTTGGAATCATTATGAAATAATAGGTGCAAAATGCTAGCTGCATGAAAACCTGTGTTTTTAAATTTATAGTATTACATGATATATACATTTTAAGAGGTACTAATAGCTGAACCCCATGAGAAATACTGCTACATGCGTGGAAAACTGAAAAACTGGCTACTCACGAACAGTCTCTTACAGGCAGGGGGAAAATACCAATCACGCTTGGAATAGCTTATTCCCCCACCCCCAAATCCAGGAATTCATTTGCTTAATAAACACCACACCAAGGCACACAGCCTTATGCTTAAAGAGAGGGACAAAGTGGTACCAAGGCCCCTGTCTTTCCAGTGTTCTCAGGCCAGCAGGGAGATCACCACAAAGCTGCATATACCATTGCCACAGAGAGTACCCCAGGGTCCCTTCCTGGGGCTTCACCTTACTGGTAATAACTAGCAAGGTGGGGGACCTACCTTTACCTATTATTCTCACAGGGCTGTTCCCCTACAGCCTTAGTCCAGCGGAGTTTGCCAGTATCACTGAAGCTTTCAGACAATTGATTACGTGTCCTGATGCCCAGCAGAGATGGGTCCATCTCCATCAAAAGCAAAAGGCCCAAAAGGAAGCAAAAGCCAGTGTCTGAGCCCCACAGAAGCACATTTTCCAGGAGTAAGTGGTAAGGAAAGACAGCCAGCCACAGTGGTCCCTGGGCTGGAACCAAACGCAGCAAGGACTAGGAAGGGCATCTGGCAGCAGGGAGCTGTAGCCTACTTTGCTGTCTTCCGGCCTGCTGCCCTGCCACACAGCCCTCTCACCTCCCCCACATTCCTTCACTTTCTGAGGCCACAGGGAAACATAGGGCCATCAGATTCCAGAGCCAGATTACGCAGAAGAAGGCTGGTGGAGTATAATCTGCTGACCATCTGATGCTGAGAATGTCTTATTGGCCCCTCATTAAAAAGTGAGAGAAACAACAGGTCTCCGAAAGTGAAGGAAGTAAAGTCAAAAATCAGTGAATGGGATGTCATAAAGCTAAAAAGCTTTTGTACTGCCAAGGAAACAATCAAAAGAGTCAAGAGGTTT
>PVKS010010368.1:0-60452 GCA_004027875.1 Aplodontia rufa | reverse complement strand
TTGGGGGAATTGGAAGCAAAGGGAAAATAAGGTCCCTTCCTTTGGACACACTGGGGGGCGGTGTTGGGGAATACATGGCCTTTAGTTCAATCATTTATTTTGCATTGAACACTTACTGAATACCTAAAATGAGCCAGGCATTGTGGGAGAGATGAAGATGCAGGCAGTAATCCTGTTCCAACTCTTTGTTGGAAAAGGTGCCCTAACAGGAGCCTCTCTTCCTTCTCATCCTGGCCTGCGTCTCTCTTCTGGGCCTTATTTATTTTTAATTTTATTTATTTTATTTTTGAAGAGAGAGGGACAGTGAGAGAGAAAGAATCAATTTGTATTTAGTTTTTCACGTGGCCTTTGTTGCTCTGACACTTTGTTGTGTGCGTGATGCTGGAGTTTGAACCCATGTCCTCACGCATGCCAGGAAAGTATGGTAACCGCTAAGTCACCACTCCAGTCCCTCTGGGCCTTACTTTTGACTTCCTGTGTTGTTAGCCATGCTGGATTCTGCTCTCAGCCGTTTGTTTCAATACTGTTTTCTCCACAACCTTAAAAGCCCTCACTTGCTTGATCTTATGCCCTGTGCACTTTGCCAGCCACCTACTATCCCTTTTCCCTACTTTTACACCCAGTTTACTAAGAGTGCTGAATTAACTGCAAGAGTCTGTGTTTTATGAATTATTCCTGGGGTTCCCCTGTCTACTCCATATTGCAGATGGCTGATTCCAGCAGGTGCAGGTCCTGGGCTCTGCATTAGCTGCCTCTGTCTGCTGTGAGCCGGTGATCACCCTGTTAAGAGATTAGAGAACAACTGGAGGGAGAAGGAGAGCATGGAGCATTTCTTTCCCTTCTCCCTAGTGGGAGGGCAGATATGGTCTACTAAGCAAAGGGGAAAAAAAAAAAAGTTTCCTCTGCCCCTTCTCTACCAGAAAGAAGAATTGGAAATGTCAGTTCTTATACTAGCTTCCTCTCCCTACCATCTTCCTTTTAGAATCTGGGGCCAGAGATTCTCCCTTTTTGCCTCTGGCATTTAATAAAGTGGATGTGTGACTTAGCAGTAATAAAATCCTTCCTTTGCCAGGTATTTCCCTGAGTCCCTGGGACTCTCTGGATGCCTGGCAGTGGAGTGAGGTCTCTGCTGGTGTTTAGGGCTGAGGGTGTTTCCCAGGTCATAAATCTAGTGATAACCAAAGAAGCTTTGGAGGAGAGTCCTGGAGCTCAGCCTTGTTCCATGTCTGCAGTAGGCTTTTAATAACGGTGTAGTGAATGAATCAACAAATTCCCACCCTGCCTAATTACCTTCTACTGCAGAATTTCTTCCCTCTTCTGTCTCCTATGGGTTTTCTGCACTATTTACAGGTCTCAACCTATTGTTTGTTCTGTGGGTCACTAGTTCTGCAGGCCAGGTTTCTGTTCACATAGAGTATGCCAGGTAAGGAGCAGGCGTGTTCCTGGTAGGGCTGTCCCCATCCTTGTTGACTGCCACTCCTTCCCTGGGGCAGGACTGTGTATGTGATTGGCCCTGGGCAAAATTTTGACAAGATGATAAGGTACTGTTAGCTTCTTGCAGCACGGCAATGCTTATACACAATATTAAACGCTTGCCATGTAAATCCTACTATAAATTTTGTCTTACTGCAATGCTAATCTCTTACATATTTTTATAGTCTTCACCCTGTATTAAGAAGTAAGGTTGTCTGTTTAATACATTAAAATTTCAGAGAAAACAATGCGATTGCCTCTTGTTTTGTCCAATAAGTCTTTTAGTTATTTTTCAAAGGAACAACAGAATTCATTTGGAATGATTTAGAATTCGTGGAAACACATTTGAATAATATTTTATAATTCTTTTCAAAAGGTTCAAGAAATGCAAAAGTATGGGTCTCAAATGTGTAACTATATTTGAGTGATAAATATTTTTAGTTGTTTTCAATAGAATTCAAGAGATGTAAAAGGAATATCTACCTTAATTTACAGAGATGTCTCCTGTAAATCTTCACATCGTCATCAGAGTCTCTTCTGGTTCTGCCTGTTAAAAACCTACCAAAATTAGCTTCAGAATTTGGCAGTATAATGTGATTTCCAAGTTCTTATTTGAAATATCTTTTCCAGGAAGCACTGAAAATTTTTAACACTAATAGTCTGGCTAAGTATTTGAAAGCTGTCGAAGAACTGAAACCTCATGTTCCTAAGGATGTAAAGCTGTCTCTGGAAGAGAAGAAGAGAGACACCTGTGCCAAGTGGGAGGTAGGCCCTGCATATGCATCTGGTCTGGTCCTGGGCCTGTTTGTCATTGGTCATTCCTGGGGTTCTCCTGTCTGCTCCACATTGCAGATGGACTGACTCCTGCAGGTGCAGGTCCTGGGCTCTGCATCACCTGCCTCTATCTGCTGTCAGCCAGGGACCACTCTGTTTAGAGACCAGAGAACAACTAGAGGCAGGGGAGAGAGCCTGAAGGATTTGTTTTTCCTTCTTCTTCCTCTTCTTCTTTTCTCCTCCTCCTCCTCCTCCTTCTTCCTCTTCTTCCTCTTCTTTTCTCCTCCTCCTCCTCCTCTTTCTTCTTCTTCCTCTTCCTTCTCTTCCTCTTCCTCCTCTTCCCCTTCCCTTTCCTCTTCTTCTATTAATGGGTCAGTATTGCTCCAATACGATTAACTGAAGGTTGCATTTTATTCAGACCTCCAGTGTTGGGATTCCCCAACATGAGGCCCAGCTGGCTTGTAAAAGAATTGGTGGTAAACAACTCTAAGGGGTTCAGCTGGCTTGTAATTAGCAAATTGCCTGACGGCATGACTAAGCTATTTGGCCGCTCATTTGTTACACTTGGTTGAATGTGTTTGCACTGTACCCCTATTGGTTGTTGTAATGGATAAATAGAGTAGTGACTAGTCAGGTAGAGCAAGCAAGCAAGCAGCCCTGTCCTGAAGGAGGAAAGCATAGAACCAGAGAAGAAGGCAGCCAGGAGGAAAGCAGCCCTGTCCTGAAAGAGGAAAGCAGAGAAGACGCATAGAATCAGAGAGATCAGCAGCGGTAGAAGATGCAGGTTCCATGTTCGGGCCGCTGGTGTTCGCCCCCCTCGTTCCCGGCTCCCCGACCCTTCCTGACTAGGCCCCTCGGGGAGCGGCCCAGGTCCGGGTCGCTCCGGCACACTGCGGGGAGCGACACTCCAGTTCCTGCTTAATGCTCCTCCTGTTCCAGTATAGCATCCAGGATACGCATAGCAATTGTCTGCATGTCTCCTCAGGCTTAGATATGTGCTTTGCACATATTTTCTCCCAATCTGTAGCTTGAGTTTCATTCTCTTAACAGCGTCTTTCACAGCTTAAACACATTTGTAGTTGTTAGAAAGAAAAAAAAAATTAGTTGTCGGAAACAAAAAAGAATATGTTTAGGAGTTTTGAAACGTTCTGCCATAGATACATGGATGACTCAGAATATTGTTTAAGCTCTATTTCTTCCCTTATGTTGCTGTAAATATTTTTGTTGTCACTACAAATAGTTTTCAGTGTATTCTATCCCCATGATTAATATGTGCCTTTGTTTTTTTCAGTCTCTTCATCGTGAAATTTCTTTGTATATTCAGCAACTAAAAATAGGTATTGAAAAAGGAAAGCTGAATGACAGTATTTCTAAACTTGAAAAGCAAATAAATAAAGAAAAGAAACTTATTCGTAGAGGAAGGGCCAAGGGTCTCATCAAGGAACATGAGGTAAAACAACCTAGTGCCACTGAAATTGTTTTATCATTCTGTGGTTTGTCTTAAATCATTGTGTGTGGCCAGGATTAAATCTTTAACTCACTTCAGCCTTCTTGGCTCCTGGGGGTTGCCACTTTCGTGCCTTGAGCTCTCACTGCAGCCTGTGCTTCTGACTTTTGACAAGTGGGAAGATCCGGAACTGAGTTTGATATTTCATGATTTCCCTTGATATGCCTCAGTGTCCTCTGTCCTGGGACTCTGGTCACAACTTTCTACTGTTGCTAAAGTACCCCTGGATGCTTTCATCAGGACACAGTGTGCCAAGAAGTGCAGCTTTTGTGAAAATGAGCAAATCATGATGTAAAGCAAATTGGTGATCTCTTTTCGTTCTCCATCCTACTTGATTGCTTTTATGTACTTTTAGTACTGACCCCTCATTGCATTTCTATTTTCACTGTTTACTGCTGTAGTTCTCCCAGTATCAAACTCTCTTGCACAGATTGGACTTGGGGGGTATCCTTTTTAGTGCCCTTTACATCCCTCCACCTTTTCATAAGAGAAAGCAGGAGAGTGAGAGAGAGGAAAGAGAAAATCAACTTATTTATTTTTTCATCTGGCCTTTGTTTCTCCAATACTTAGTTGTATATGTGGTGCTAGGGTTTGAACCCGGATCCTTGTGCATGCTAGGCAAGCGCTCCAACTGCTGAGCCACTGCTGCAGCCCCTACATTTCTCATTTTTCTTTCATTTGTGTTTTGGTTTTCTGCAGGATATATGGGAGGCCCTGCATTTTGGGCTATTTTCATCCTTCCTCTGGGTGATTCTATGCATTCTTTGCCATAACAGCACCTGTCTTTATCTCCATTGAAATCCTCTCCTCTGAGCTCCATGCTATATTTTTTCTTCTCTAAATCATAAATACTAACTCATATTAATTGCATACATTAATGGGTTTTGTTGTGACATTTCCATACCAAAATGGATTTCTAACTAGTAGGTCACTAATGTTCTTCAGGAACCTCAAAACCAGCGTGTCCACAATGAACCAGCAGTCTCAAGCAGCGCCTCCTCCTCTGCTCTGCATCTTGGTTATGAAAGGCGTTGCTGTCTCAAAGTGCCCTTCCTCTGCTTGCCCCTTTCTTCTCATTGACCGTGTCAGTGGCCAAATCCCATGTGGTTGTCTTCGGAACAGCTTCTCCTTCCCTTCCTTGCCGATAGTGTTGACACAGTAGCCTGGTTATTTCCTTTGTAAGTTGTGACTGTATCATCTTCCATAAGCACCACCAGAATTAGCCTTCTGAACCACAGATTGTATTTTGCTAGTTCCCTTTGACCCCAGATAGTGCCTTCTATGGGGCAGACTTTCCTGGACTCCCTAAGGCAGGGAGTGGCTCTTTCACCATGTGCTAGTTAATATGCATGTCTACATTTAGGGCTGAGTTCCTTATCTTTTTCCCACCAGTGTCTGTTATCATGCAGAGGCCAAAGTAGATGGACTGCAAAAGAACATGTTGTTAAAGTCACACACCTCCTTGAGTTTCCCATCCTTGTGGAATGATCATGGATGCTCATCTTTCCTTTCCTCCCACCCGCCAGGCCTGCTTTTCTAAGGAGGGCATTGTGTGTCAGCTCCATCATCATGTGGATGTCCTGAGGGCGTTGTGTGAAGAACTGACTTTTCCAGAGTGTCAACAAGAAGTGAAGAGAGCAGTCAGAGATTACCAGCAAAAGATAGAACGACTTCTGAAATGTGCTTCAGAGATTCACAGGGAGCTGCTGGCCCCTGAGGGAGGCACATCGAAAGCCAAGTTGGAACTTCACAACAGCCAGGCTTTGGGGTAAAGCTGGACAGAGCCTTTTGCATAATCTCGTGGCACTAACAGTTGTTCATTCTCTTTTGGGTTCCGTTTTTCTTGCTCTGTTGTAATACACAGTCTTGATTCCTTCCTAGGGGGACCGTGACCACAACTGAGAACGGCGGAAAGGATTTCCACAGTGAGGTGCCGATTGCCAAACCACATAACCAGCCCTCGACTGAAAAGGTGTTAAATGTGGATAATATATTTTAGAAGTAAACTTGGTGAAAAGGCAAAGTGTGCAATACCCCACTTTTTGTTAATTAAGCATTGGTTTAATGATCTCGTTGTTGTTGTTTAAAGAGAAAGGGACAGTAAGAGAGAGAGAAAGAGAGAACCAGTTTTATTGAGTTTTTCATGTGGCCCTCATTGCTTCAACATTTCACTGTGTACGTGGTGCTGGGGTTTGAACCCGCATCCCTGCGCTTGCCAAGCAAGTGCTGTAACCGCTGAGCCACTGCTCCAGCCCCTCTCGTTGTTTTAATCAACTAACAATTCCCACTTACCAAGTGCAAGGAAGACTGTTTTTCAAGAATTAGAAGGCAGTGAACCAAAGCTGTAGCAAGCACAACTAATCTTGCTCCAAGGCTACAAGTTGTTTCTAGCAGAGACCCCTTTGAATCACCGTGAAGACAGACTATCTATCTCCACTGCTGTCGGGTGGAAGAAGCTAGGCTTGGTCTACACAGATGCCTCCATTTCATTGAGATGAACTAGTTCATTTATCATTTGCATTCTCATTATAGTGTATTTTATTCTCCTTGGGAATTGAATTTTCTAAATTCTTCAAGTTAGATCATTGGTATTTACTGAATATCATAGCCCAGACACCAGAATGTGTAAGGAAGAAACAAGGTATATTGTTTTATAAAGTCTGCTTTTGACTGAGGCCACACGGTCTCAGTCAGAAACATCATTTAGAGGCTGACAGTATTCATTTATCAATTAGAAGGTGGGACTCAGTCTAATAAATCTCCTCTGTCCTGTGGGAGGACTTTTTCCTGAGCTGAGAAATCTCAAAGACATTGTATTGACTCCTGATTTGGAATATTAAAAAAAAAAAAATCAAAGCTACATCTTTGAGCATAAATCATTTAACTTTTCCGGATAATTAAGTGTATTTAAGGTATTTTGTTACTCTTTTATATATTTGCTTAGGCAATGGAACCTGTTAAGGAAAAGAAAGAGGATCTCAGGACACGTAAAAATGGCTTGCAAGAAAGGTAATTTTTTTTTTTTTTTTTTAAAGAAAGAAGGGACAGTGAGAGAGAGAGAAGCAATCTTATTTAGTTTTTCATATGACTTTCATTCCTGGAACACTTCATTGTGTACGTGGTGCTGGGTGGGGTTTTGAACTTGGGTACTCACATATGCCAGGCAAGTACCTTAACTGCTGAGCCACTGCTCCAGCCCCAGTAATCTCGTTTTTAAAAACTGGAAAATCCACTAAAAATCTTTTATTGAGAACATATTATACTGTTAAAAAAAAAAGTTTTTTTAATCTTGTAATTTTTCCAGTAACTTAAATAGTAATTTAAAATTTCTTTTTTCTTTTTTGGTCCTAAGGATTGAACTCTGGGAGTGGGGGTGGGGTTATCCACTGAACCTCATCCATAGCCCTTTTTAAATTTTATTTTCAAGCAGAGTCTGGCTAATTTGCTTAGGGCCTCGCTAAGTCACTGAGGCTGGCTTTGAACTTGAGATCCTCCTATCTTGGCCTCCCAAGTTGCTGAGATTACAGGTGTGTACTACCATTCCTGGCTTGTCTTATTTTTTAAAATTAAGTACTGTTGCATTTGATTTTTTTCCCAAGGTATAATACGCACAAAGAGAATCTTGAACTACATCTGCAAAACAACAAATTCAGGATTACTTCTGGTTTCTCTATTGAAGAGAAAATGAGTAGTGCTTGTCTACAGGATAAACTAACAGATCTACAGGTAATACCCCAAAATATGATTTCTATTGTTACCTCTTTTAATACAAATAATACCACCATGAGTGTGGATGTCACTGTTTTTGTGGAAGTCACATGTGCAAGATGTTTCCCAAGAACTGTCTTTGTTGGATTGCATTTCTAATGTCACCTTATTCTGTAGAGTGATTTGTTTTCAAGAACTAAACCAGGAAAGACTTTTGTTCAGCATTTCAATTTATTGCTTCTACTCGAATCTTGTACTCCAGCTATTGTCTTGAGGCATTTTTGATTGTACTTGGAGCTTTAGATGAACTGGTCAAAAACGATGTGTTTAAAAGTGATTTCAACCTACTTCTGTATCGGTCCAAAAATTAGTAAACTAGTGACTGAATAGTAATTTCAGTTGTTCATGGTCTCCACCTAATTGTCACATTGTCTAAAAGTGCTGCATTGTAAACCAGTTGTTGCCTGTCTGATGTTACCTGTGAGGGACAGGCAGAGAGGGAATTGCATTTGACTCGGGTGCTAAAATACAGTCTATTAGTGGTGATCACACAAATTGTAAGCTCTACAAATAAATATCTTAATTATTTTGAAGATCATCTTGCACTGCAGTGCAACTTAGTTGTTGCATGCTTTCTAGTGGATTAGTAAACTGCCACAGGTAGAACCCATGCATCAGGTGACAAGAGGGCCACAGGTGGGTCCTAGGAAGTCCACCCACATTTTCTCCTTTCCTTCATCTTATGCCAGTACTCAGTCACAGTCTGCCATCTGTCTTCCATTTTTCCATCTGAATAAGCCTAATTTAAATATTTAAGTTTCTTATATTCAAATGATAGATTTGGTACGTTTTCATCACACTTAAGAAGCTGTCTTGAGGGGCTGGATTGGTGGCTCAGCAGTTACAGCGCCTGCCTGGCATGCACGAGACTGTAGGTTCCAACCCCAGGACCACGTATACAACAAAGTGTCAGAGCAATGAAAACCACATGAAAAACTAAATAAAATTGATTCTCATTCACTCTCTCTCTCACTGTCCCTCTCTCTTTAAAAAAAAAAAAAAAAAAAGAAAGAAGAAGAAACTGTCTTGGGACTTTTCCCCTGTGACTCAACAGTGAGTTGGTTAGAAAAGAAATATTAATTTTTGAGGAAAGTGTAGAGCAAAATACTCTGTTGATCCTTCAGTAGGATTCTTAAGTAGTTCCTTTGTTGCTGGGTAGAAAAAGAACCAATATAGCAAATAAAAATCATAAAGAATTATTGATATTTAATCACAAACCATAAATTAATTTTATTCAGTTATGTATGTAGAGACAGTTGTGGTTAACTCCACTTTTAGTTTAGAAGGTAACAAAGATTTACAAGCCAGAGGAAATAGAACAACTGTACTTACAACCTGCACATATCTTTCTGTAATGTACTCTGTGTATCTATCTAAGGGGAAGGGAATTTGGACATTCCTTGAAAGTCACGTTGCCAACTCCTTTCCCTTCATTGAATGTATCTGTGAATCTGTGAAAGTACAGTTAATATCTGTTTCCTACAGGACAGTTCATTTATACATGGTCAGAAAATATTTTAAGGCACATTGTGTTTGCTTGCATAGTTGGTAAAGATCTAATTTTGTAAGAACAGAATAACTGTGCCTATTAACCATTCATTGATAAATTAATTTATGCATTTCATTTAGGTCTTAAAAACGGAAACAGATGCTTGCTGGAAAGAGTTTGAAGTCTCTTCATCAAAGTTAGAAAGTCTTGTGAGTGACATGGAGAAGTCTGTTATAGTTAAGGCAAGAGGCAGATTAAAAGGAAAAGAAAGTGAGCTTCAGATGCTTCTTAATACCAGGTATAGTTCTGAGATCTATCACCCATGAATTGAATATGTCTACAAAAATTTTAAAAGTCATTTTAAGCAAGACTATTACTATACTAAATATGTTATTTAGTTATCACAAGAGAGTTTAGCATTGTGTCAGTCAGCTTTCTGTTGCTATGACAAATACCAAATACAAGATATCAAATATCTTGTGATAAATCAAGATAATAAGGGAAAAGGTTTATTTTGACTCACTGTTTCAGTGGTTTCAGTCCATGGTCACTCACCCCTATTGCTTTGGGCCTGTGGAAGCACAGTACATCATGGTATGAGTGTGTGGGAAAGGAGGCCTGTTTACTTTTTTGATGGCTAAGGAAAAAGAAAGGGGCTGGAGCCTCAATATCCCCTTCAAGGGCACACCCCAGTGACCTAACTTATTTCCACTAGGTCCCACCTCCGAAAGGTTCCACCATCTACCAATAGCATCAGGCTGAGAATCAAGCATTAATACATGGGCCTTCAGGAGAAACTTTCCAGATCCAAACTGTAGCAGTTATGATTGACATTACATGGATAAGGAAACAAACTTGCAGAGATTGAAGATTATAATGAAGTCATACCTTCCGCCAAAGACTACAGTGGGTCTTTCTAGCTCCCAAGGCTGTGCTCTTCCCACTCTTTCTTTGAGCCTGAAGTCAGTAGGTCACGAACGTCTGAGGCCATTATGTCTTCATTTCTAAAGTCAGAGCACTTGATTTGTCCATGTCTGTAGGATTTGTGCCCCTAGTACATGTCCCCGTTCGTCACAGAAGCAGTTGAGGCTCAGTGTCTGTTCTGTACCCACAGTCAGGCTTCAGTTCATTGTAAGGAGAACCTGTTCTTTGAACATCATTACATTTCCACATTTTTAATATGGAACAATATTTGTAATATAGATATATAATAAATTACCTGTATTATGATTATTTATGAGCTTTCTTAGTCATCAAGTCAAAGTCCATTGGGTATTTTTGTGTTTTGAAAGAGAAGGAAATGCTTAGTATGTTTAAGAACAGGTTTCCAGGGGCTGGAGCGGTGGCTCAGTGGTTCTGGTGCTTTCCTGGCAAGCACGAGGACCCAGGTTCAAACCCCAGCACCATATACACAACTAAGTGTTGGAACAATGAAGGCCATGTGAAAAACTAAATAAAGTTGTTTCTCTCTTTCTCTATCACTCTCACTGCCCCTCTCTCAAAAAAAAAAAAAATGTTTCCATTCTGTGTGGTATCTGTTAAATGTTTAGAATGCTTCCCTATCAGGACATTTTGAGAGTGAGAGAAAAATCATTAATAGTGATATCAAAGCAGTGAAAGTGAGCTGGAGTTGCCCTGGGCTGATAGGATGCACAGTTAACCTAGGTCTGGTGTCTGTTACTAAATGAAGGTTTGTTGAATGCGTGATCAATGGTTGCATGCAAGGGGGCAAAAAAAGAATACTTGAATATAGCAAGTGACTCATTTTTTGGCATTTTAGATCTGTGGGTTTGGGTTTTAATGTGGTGATTGGACATGTCATTAAATATGCCTTCATTGGGTGACTGTTTCCTGTTCTTGGTTAAATAATGGTGTTAATGTGTTTTCATAGTATAGCTGACTGCTGTTTCCCCTATGTCTGGTTTATTTTTTCTCCCAGAGTGAAGTCTCTAGAGATGACACTGAAGATCGTGTTACCCATAGAGAAGGAGTTACTCTTCCTGTGTGGCTCAGACCTGCCCCTCCGTCAAGTGGCTATCCAGGAATTTCATCTCATGGATGCGGATGGCATTAATCAAAACTTGAGGGTAAATAATTTCACACAAATCATCAATTCTTTAGACATTTATAAATGTGTATGAATTTTTAATTGTTTATCCTAGTGTAGATTTGGAATATAATCTATGATGGAACTGCCTTCATTGATTTAGACTTGTTATCTGTTTCTCAACTTTCCAGTTCCTTGAACATTTGGAGTAAATAATGGAATATTTTCTTTAAGTGAAAAATAAATCCTTCTTTATGAATACCTTCTTCAGCAACTGGATTTCCTAAATATGCTAGACTTATAGGCTTAAATCAATTGGCAGTTTACTTCTTCTAGATCCTGTCTTCAAAGTATTTGTCTTAGTTTTCAGATTGTAAAATAGATCTCTCGATTCTTCATGTCTAGTTTTTTTTTTTTGATACAATAGATTTATACACTTGTTTGCTTTTGAGGCCTGAAAAATTAGGAAGAGTATCAGAAAAGAAATAGCTGGGTCCTCTGATCATCTGTAATTAAAATGTTTATAATGAAACTGTTAGTTTTGGTTAAACTCGGCAGTACTTTTCCTGATCAGATCTGGTCATGTGATTGGGATTAGTTTCTGACATGTGTTTTTTTTTTTTCCTGCCTCAGTCATTTTAGCTTTAATTTTGTTTTTAAATTTTAGAATATCCAAGATTCCATAGCAAAACAGATTAAAATATGTACCAGTTTTGAAGAGCCGGGCAACATCGTATCAAAGGATTTACACCCATTTGATCTGCATACAGCACAGAATATTATACTGAAATGCAAAACACAACTTGAAGAAATGAACCGCAAGGTGCAGATGAGTAAAGATACCCTGAAAGCTTTGGAAGACTTTTTGGATTCTCTAAGAACAGCTAAGCTCTCTGTTGAGCTTGTTGCAGACCTTTTAGCTTCAGATGCACAGGAAACACCAGAAAATGCTTTGACAGTAAAAAGCATCGAGGGAGAAATTCATCTGATGAACGACAAGGCCAGGCATTTGGATGAACATCTGAAGATCCTTAATATAAGCTTTAAGGATGCAAAGCGAGGTGCATACTCTTCCTGTGAGAAACTTGTAGATGACTTGTCAATCAAGTTATTAGCGACGCTGGGCTATGGCACACAGGAGGAACTTGCTAAGGAAATGAAATTATTAAAGGCTTGTGCTTCCAAAAATACTGAACTCTCTAAAAACATTCAAGAGTTGCAAAATCTGATCTACGAAATTGGTCTTAAGGATCCTACTATTCCAGCTGTAAAGCATCGGTAAGAACAGTGCTATTTTCATCGATTTCCATCCAAGGTGTTATTTTTCTGTATTTTCAGATATCTATTAAGTGAAACAAATACTCATCTATTTTTTATTCCATCCTGTTCTCTTTATTCAGTGTTCAGCATTCTTTTTAGTAATCTTTTCATATGAGCAAGCTTTCGTTTTATTGATATGATACCTTTCCAGAGTGTTAGATAACTTTTTTATCTTTGAAATGTGTCTTCTGGATGGAGCGGTGGTGAAGTAAATATGTCTAAAGGACGTGCATTATTTCTTAGTCCCTTGCTTTTCTGTGTGTTTATTATGGAGTTCTTTTGAGGACAGAAGACTGGCAGATCCACACATCTGATGTGGAAGGAGCGAGTGATTTTTGCACTTCCTTGGCTATTTGGGCTCCTCCCTCCTCCCAGTAGGATTTGGGTGGTCCTGAGAGGACCTGGGGCTGAATTTAAGAGGCAAGCCAAGGTTGGTGTTGATTGTGGAGACTGAGCAGAATTGGTGTAGATTGAGGTTAGCAGCCTTCTGCATATGTGCTTTTTACATTCTGGCATTCAGAGATTGCCCTTCAGGTCCTGAAAGCTAAAATGTTAGCAAGAGTCACTTTGTAGAACTTTTCTCTTCTTTCTAAATCTCTCCCACTCTCTTGTCTCTCTAGCTTCTCAAGCTCAATGATCTCCTCAGGGTTTTCAGCTGACCAAGTCGGTCAGCGTGTTAGTCAGCTTTCCATCTGTGTGAGTAAAATACCCCACAAGAACAAGTTAGAGGAGGAAAAGCATATTGGGGTTCATGGTCAACTGGGTCGAGTGCACCAGGTCCAAGGTGATAGTGGAATATCCTGGCAGAAGGGCCAGGAAGAAAGATGTTCAGCTCATGACATCCAGGGAGCAGAAAGAGAGCAGGAACAAAATATATGGTCCCCATGGCATTGCCCCTAGTGACCCACTTTCTCTAGTCATGCCCCACCTGCTTACAGTAACCTCCCAGTATGTTAAGTTCTTTCAAATTATTAGCCCATCAAGTGGATTAATCCACAATGAGTTTACCGCTGTCATATTCCATTTTACCTCTGAACATTTGTCTTTGTCTCACTCATGAGTGGGACTCTCTTTTGGGGAATACCTCATGTCTAAACCGTAACAGTCAGTATAGCTGAGTGTGCCTGTCCTTCTGAAATGTTCTTCCACCTTCAGTCCCATGAGACTTTTTAAAATTCCTCAGTTCATAATAAGGTGTTGAACTCATTGTTAATAGTTATTATTTTAATAAATTATAATTATAGATTTATGGTGAGTAATATTTTTATATAAATGAAAATTTGTGTTTAAGTAATAAATTACTTCGTTAATATAGCTATTAGTAGAGTTAATATGCATTGTGTACCAGGCACTGTTTTAGGTATTGGGCCTGCAACAGTTAACAAAATAGACAAAAATTCTTGCCTCTTGTAGAACTTATTTGCTGGGAAGGGTAAGATATTTATTTTAGTATGTCTGGTGGTGATAAAACCTATGGAGAAAAACTAGGGAAGGGAGGAGGTTGCAATTCAGTAGGGTCATCAGGGAAGGCTTTACTGAGAAGGCAACGTTGGAGGCAAATGAGATGCAAGAGCAAGCCACGTGACTCCGGGAGGAAGAGCCTTCTAGGCTGAGGTGCTCAGGTGCATTTGAGGAGAAGCGAGGAGATGAGAAGGTGCAGCTTTGAGGGAAGAGGTAGGAAGCGGGAGTCCAAGAAGGCATGGGTGGGATGAGGCTTGTGGGCCATATGATGACTTTTTCCCTTTTGTTGAGTGATAGGAGATGCCATTGAAAAGTTGAGCAGAGGGAAATGATTTGTTTTGAACCATAACTCGTTCGCTCTGGTTGACATGTTCAGAAGAGTCTGTAGAAGTTGAGAAGATACTATCCAAGTAAGGGATAATGGTAGCATCAACTGGTGTCTTAAAGTATTAAGATTCTATATGTATTTTGAAGACAAAGTCCACAGAATGTGTTGATACATTGGACATGGTCTGTGAAAGAAAGGTTAGAGTCAAGAATAGTTCCAAGATTTGAGCTGAACAGTTAGAAGAATGGCATTACAATTAACAGATGAGAAAGACTGATGTTTATCAGGTATTGAATGAAAGATCAGGTGTTTGAAGTACTTATCTGACATTCAAGTGTGGATCTCATCAGGACTCTTAAAAAATGGTGTCAGGAAAGAGGTGTGGCTAGAGGCATACATTTGAAAGTTTTCAGCATTTAAAATGTCTAAAGATATAAGATTGGATGAGATTTCTGAGGAAGTGAGTTCAGAGAAGCAAGAAAACCAGGGGTATACTCCAGGCCACCTGTTTTAGGAAATCATGTGCAATGAGGAGGAAGCAAAGAGATACTGGGAAGGAGTAGCCAGTGTAGTGGGAGGAATATCAGGTGAGTCCTAGGAGCCAATGAAGAAGAGCCACTGAGGAGAGTGATCCACCCTGGGAAGTGCTGCTCACCAGTGAAGGAAGGTGAAGGCTCAGAATGGATTTCCCAGTGTGAAGTCATTAGAGATCCTGACAGTGGTTTGGATGGAAAGCCTTAGGGGAGTGGATTCAAGAGAGAATGGAAGGAGAGGAAATAGAAGCAGACAGCAGCTAAATAATTCAGCTTAAGGTGGAGTTAATCCCACCAGGATTAGTTTACAGATTGAACCTTTAGTTAAATGTCTCCCTTTTGATATGGAAGAGCTTTTTGTACATAGAGTAGAAGTGCAAGATTTCCCCTACTCTTTCCTTTCTCTTTGCCCAGTTTTAGTCAGCTTTTTCCCTGCTGTGACTAAAGGACCTGACATGAGAAATTTAGGAGGAAAAGTTTATTTGGCAGCTCATGGTTTCAGAGGTCTTAGTCCATAGGCAGCTGGTTCCATTCCTTGGGGCTCAAGGTGAGGCTAACATCATGGCAGAAGAGTGTGGCAGAGGAAAGCAGCTCAACACGTGGCTCCAGGAAGCAGAGAGAGAAGCTCCACGCTTGATACAAAATCTGTACCCCAAAGGCACACCCTGCAATGACCCTGTTCTCTAGCCGTACCCTACCTGTCTTCAGTTGCCAGTTAATCCCTACAAGGGGATTAACTCCCTGATTGGGTTAAGGCCCTTATAACCCAGTCCTTTCACTGCAGCCTTCCTAATTGTCACACAAATGAGCTTTTTTGGTGACACCATAAAACCATAACACACCCTGACCCTTCCTTAGGAGCTTTGTAGTGCTCACTCATCCGTGTCTTCTCGACATACCATGCTCTTTTCCCCACACAGATGCGCACACGTAAGCTCTCTCATGTGCATGTACACCTCTTTTGCATATGTGTTCATCACAGAAAAATGTGATGCTTATGATTTTATATATTTGTTATATTTATTTAAAACACCAAATAAGTAATCTGGAAATACAATGAGCCTCTTGCTGCCTGTAATAGGAACATGTAATTTTGGCATTAACCTCATGAAAAGAAATGGAAAGTGTGTCTCCCACCCCCATTATACCCGTATTTGTATAGAATCAATAGCTAATAAACTTTTTTCTTATCCATCATTAAGGAAAATATCATTACTCAAATTGGAAAAGGACCTAGATGGGTATGAAGAAGAGAAGAAACAATTGGAAGAAATGGCTAATTCTCTCCCACGGTTCAAAGATGGCAGAGAGAAGATGCTGAATCAGCAGTGCCAAAATACAGTGCTTCTGTGGGAGAACACGAAAACGCTTGTGGCTGAATGGTAAGGGAAGAGAAAGTCCCCCTGCAGCTGCACACAATTAATGTTTTAAGTGTTATATTGAAAACACCCCACAGACCTGAAGACCTTTGATGCCTAAGGCTTCCCAATGGCTCCCCTAAACTTTGCTGCTAGCAACCACATTCTCTGTACAACTTTTTTAAAATGGCTAAATCTAGAATGAGTAGAATAGGCATTCTCATGAGCAGCCGGTGACATACTAATTAATTTGAAATAATCTCCAAGTATAATGCTAAGGAAGTACTATTTTCCAAGACTTTTTTTTTTTTCTTTTTTTTTTTTTTGGTACTGGGGATTGAACCCAGTGTTGCTTAACCACCAAGTCATATCCCTAGCCATTTTTTATTTTTATTTTTGAGACAGGGTCTTGCTAAGTTACTTAGAGCCTCACTAAATTGCTCAAGCTGGCTTTGAACTTTCAATCCTCCTGCCTCAGCCTCCTGAGCCACTGGGATGACAGGTGTGCACTATCATGCCCAAGTCTAATGCATTTTGTCGATGAATGGTGAAATAAAGATGCTGAATTCTATAGGGCTTCAAATCATATATTTCTCTCTAGAACTTACATCTACTAATTTTTTTCATAGTGATCGGTGACAGTACAAACCTAGTGATTGTTTATTCGGCAGATTAGTGTGTGTGTCATCATTCTTGGGTTGTGTTGGTAAAATAGTGTTATGAACTGAATTGAGAGGAAAGTCCTTTTATAACTTAGTCATTATTGTAGGGTGGGCTGGAGCAGTGGCTCAGCAGGTGCAGCACTTGCCTGGCATGTGCAAGGACCTGAGTTCAAACCCCAGCACCATGTACTCAACAAAGTCTCAGAGCAATGAAAGCCACATGAAAAATAAATAAAATTCATTCTCTCTCAGACTCCCTCCCTCCCCCCTTTCTTTAAGAAAAAAAAAAAAAAAAGAAAGTGTTTTTGCTATTTTCAGACATTTAGCTCTTTTGCATTTTTTCTCTTCATAGTCTTGATCAGTGTGGAAGAGTTATGGAGCTCTTAAAGCAATATCAGAATTTTAAAGGTATCTTGACAACTTTGATTCAGAAGGAAGAGAATGTCATCTCCCTGCAGGCCTCCTACATGGGAAAGGAGAACCTGAAGAAAAGGATCGCAGAGGTGAGTCTGTTCCAAAAGAAAAATTCTACCACCTAGTGATCTCATCAGGGAAGAGGGTATTATAAGTGTCATTTTTGAAGCTAGGTTTAAAAGAAATTATGAGTGACTCTATTTTATCAGGTGTCTAAGAATTTATTGAATTTATCACCAGAGCTAAAAAAAATCAGTTCCCATATTGGTACTGGGTTACTTACATTTGGCTCCTGATGCTGAAACTGTGGTACTGGTGGAGCCTGGAGTCACCCTCTGCTGCTCCCTCTGTAAGTCTGTACCAGCCCTTGCCCCGACCTCCTGAAGGGAAGCTGAGACTTCAGAGAGAACTGTAGTGATTGGAAAGTCCTCCCTGAAGTGAATGGACAAGAGGGAAATTCTGTTTTTACTTACTTGTGCCCTGTAAAGATGTGAGATCTAAATCTCCAAGTTACTGCAACCATGTTTGAGCCTCACGGATCAAAACTTCATCTACTAAAAAGAGTAACATTTTTGGACACTAGATGTCATTATTTTCTTTGATTTTTTTTTTTTTTTTCCCATACAGGAGTTATCATAGTGTGACAGAATAATGGAATAGTTAGGAAAGAACACACCATCCTATACTACGTGACCGTACATCAAAAAGTTGTTTTTCCTCCGGATTTATGAGTTTAAGTTAAAGTGCTCTGCGACAGGGTGGCAGAGGCATGTGTAAAATATAGTCTGCTGGATACACTTGGTTGTTAGTGACTGGAAATTTTAATAAAAGTGCTTTCTGAGAGCAACTCAGTAGAAGCATAAATAGACCAGATTATTAAAGGTAGAGTGGTCTTTACCTAGAACTATAAACCCAAAAGCTCAAAGTGACAGCCAGGGTGCCAGGAATAGCCCTTGTCTGGGACCCACCTCCTTGGACTCAGTTTTATTAGAGTGCATCGATCAGGAGGGACCGTGGTTTCCAAAGGGGGCCCCTCGTGATTGGCAAACTCTTGAAGCTGTTGGAAAGCAGTTCTACAAGAGGAGACTGTGTTACTGTCTTCCTATCAGACTTGCTCCAGGGCCACCAAGATGATGAGCAGACAGCTGGAGTGGCTCAGAAGCAGCTGTTCCGGTTCACCCTCTGGAGGCAGCTTTGGTTTTTTTTTTTTTTGTTTGTTTGTTTTTTTAAGTCTTGGGAACTAGGAGGATCCTCTCTTCATTCCAGGGAATTTAAGGACCTTTGTTGTTGTTGTTGTTCAGCCTTCCAAGATGCCCCCTGGCTTGTGTCCCAGTTCACGTAGCCTCCTTCTGTGCCTCCAACACCCATTTCCCATCTTGTACTCTTGTTTCAGGATCAATCACAGCAGACTATCTGCTGACCAGATAGTCTCTCTTGACTTGCTGCTTTTCTTTGTTTATATAAATCTTCCTCAGTCATGGAGGCCGGCCTTAGCCATTTTGAGTGGGATCCTGACCGGAAGAAGGCTCTTTCCCGACTTGGCGAGCCTAGCCGAGGCACTAAGTTCAGTGCCTGGAAATTAAGCAATGTCTTAGAGTGTCAACCACCGTGCCACGCTGCGTGAGGCCTATCTGCAGCTTGTCCAAGGTGCTGGAACACTCTTTCCACCACCCCATACCTGACAAACCAGTAACTATAGACTGTCCTTTCTGGATGATAAAACTTGCGACTGATGGAACTTGCTCCCATCACCCGTTGGCGGTTGCTGCTCTCTAGTGGAGTCTCCCTAATGGCCCGTAGGTCAGGTCTGACCCTTCCGCATTCATGAGCTTCTTTGTGGCTGAGGAGCCCACCTCTGTCCTCAGCCGAGCTTGGCAGTCTCCAGTGTTTCTTTTTGAAGATGTCATCTTGTCTTCCTGTTTGTAGCTCTTTGTACCTGCTGTCACAGATTACCTTCAGGTGATTTCTAGCCTTCTTTAAAATTCTGCAGCATAAGCGGACTGGTCTCCCCGCCTTACCTCCTTGCCCTCCTCGGCTTGGGATGTAGTTTCCTCTGGTCTGTTAAGCCAGCCCCCACTCACTCTCCAGCTTACAGCCTTTCAGGAGTCTCACCCCTCACCTGAGCGTATTCTCATCTTCTGTATTCTCTGTATTTAGGTTTGTACCATTTTAATTATTTTCTACCATTACAGTAGCATCTGGGGAGAGAACAGACATTAAATCCACCATGTTAAATTTTGAAGTCTCAGTGGTGCTTTTTTAATGCATTAATGGACAATATAAAATATAAAATAAAAACCAAAATCCTTTCTGCTAGATGTTTTATAATAACTGGCTGTGTGTGCACATATGCAGTTTTTGAATTCTAGGTTGTTCCTTTAACATTATAAGCATTTATATACTTATGTGAGAGAAAAAGATTTTGTATAATACTTTTTATTTTTATTTTTTAAAGAGAGAGAAGGACAGTGAGAGAGAGGATCAATTTTTTATTTAGTTTTTCATGTGGCTTTCATTGCTCCAACACTTTGTTATGTGCATGGTGCTGGGATTCAAACCCATGTCTTCCTGCATTCCTGGCAAGTGCTATTAACTGCTCAGCCACCACTCCAGCCCCAGTGAATTTTTGATTAATGATAATGTCTCATGGTTACAAGTCTATGGTTCTTGCAGGATAACTATTAAACCCTGTAATATCATAAACACTCTTATTTATTTATTTTTGTAAATAGATTTAGACAGAAACCCAACTTTACAGATTATCGAATAACTACTTAAATTAAAAATATGGAAATTGGGGCTGGAGCTGTGGTGTAGCAGTTACTGTGCTTGCCTGGCATGTGCGTGTATGGCAAGTTCAAACCCCAGCACCAAGTACACAACAATGTCTTGGAGCAACGAAAGCCACATGAAAAACTAGTAAAATTGATTCTTTCTCCATGTCCCTCCAACTCTCTCTCTCCCTCCCTCCCCCACCCTGTCCTTCTCTTTAAAAAAAAAAATGGAAACTGACATTTAAATATTTATGCTGACCCTTTTATGGTCTTTGGTTTGAGCAAAAAAATAATGACTTATCAGTTCTTTGCCACTTGTGACAGGAAATCATTGTGATAAGAGTTTACTATGATTCTCTCCCCTGCCCTCCCCCAAACCTAGGGCCTTGTGTTCTAAGCTCTACCACTGAGTTACACCCCTAGCCCCTGGTGGCTTCTCATTTCAACACAATCCCACATTCATGAATAAAGAATGTGGGATTTTTGTAAATTATTCCTATGTTTAGTGTTTATACTATTTAGCAGTAACAGTTCACATAAACATACCCCATTTATAGAAATTATTATAATAAATTTTAAGTCTTTTACTATTTTATGTAATGCTGTAGAGTGAAAAAGTATTTTCAATAATCAAGACAACATTAGGTTTGCAAAAATCTGTAGCGAACTCACAGAAATTGGTGAGAAAACCCCTGTGATCCTAATGGTTATGTGTATATAGAAAATAAATTGAGGGGGCTGGAGCAGTGGCTCAGTGGTTTTGGCGCTTGCCTGGCAAGCACGAGGACCTGGGTTCAAACCACAGCACCATGTATACAACTAAGTGTTGGAGCAACTAAGGCCATGTGAAAAACCAAATAAAATTGTTGCTCTCTTTCTCTGTCTCTCTTACTGTCCCTCTCTCTTTAAAAAGAAAAAAGAATAGAAAAGAAATTGAGAATTGTAAATAAAGGACATCCAAACTACTTGAAAATATCTTTTTTTTTTCCCCTTCATATTAATATAGCTTTGACAGTCAACAAAACAATCACTCTTGACCTTGTTGGTGAAAGAGTGTATTATACTACTCTGGAAACCCTTTGACAATATTATTTAAGATCTTTGAAAATCTTTCTACCATTTGATCAAATATTTCGCTCTAGAAATTGATCATAAGGATATAGTCTTAGATATGGAAAACTCAATATGAAAGGTGTTCATTTGGTGCACCTGGCAAGTTCACTAATTTCTGTGTTCTTTGCTATTCTTCGTTGTGTTCGTACCCTCTTCTGTCCATTTACTATTTGCCTCAGAAGCCAAAAAATCTGAAGTCATGCATGTTGCATCTGAACAGGGTCATGTGAGCTCCAAGTGTTAAGTACTTTCCACTAATACTAAAATGATGATAATAATAATGATGAGAATGGTGACATCTAGTGTGGACGGCTTGTTCATTGTGTGCTGGATTCTTCTACCTCTTTGAATAGGAGAGAAGATAGGTGCAGAATACTGGTCTGTTACCCATCCTGACTGCTGAACAGTAAGGAAGCAACAGG
Organism: Aplodontia rufa; assembly: GCA_004027875.1. Classification (NCBI taxonomy): domain Eukaryota; kingdom Metazoa; phylum Chordata; class Mammalia; order Rodentia; family Aplodontiidae; genus Aplodontia; species Aplodontia rufa. The sequence continues at coordinate 39,009 of PVKS010010368.1, read as the reverse complement.
GGGAAAAAAAACAAATCCTTACTTATGTGTTGAACTTTGTAGGAATACTGATTGTACTTATTCATAAATGTGGTACAATTTGTGTTTTGGAATTTAAATAGTCATATTGTCAACTTCTTGTGTAAGAAGAAGAAAAAAATCGAGGATAGGAGTTTATAGTAACTTTCCCAAGATCATGTGGCTAATAATAATAGGCAAAATCCTTATTATTACCCAGGAAGATCTGATTACAATGTCATGTTTAAACACTGTGTAAAACTGCATGTTTTGAAAGCATACTTGAAATACATAACAGAAATAATAGTTCTTTAACTTTGCTTTGCTTGAACTTTTTATTCAACTGGAAAGGCTTGGTTACAAACTGTATTTTAAAAATTAATAAGGGCTGGGGTGTAATTCAGCGATAGTACTTTCCTAGCATACGTGAGGCCCCAGTACAGCAAGAAATAAAAGTGTAAGTGTGTGTGTGTGTGTGTTTTGCTAGGGATCAAACCCAGGACCTTGTGCATGCTAGGCAAGTACTCTACACTGAACTACATGCTCAGTCTCAAAGTTCAACTTTTAATTTTGAAGGGGTACGCTTTTTTTTTTTTTGGTAGAGTTTTATTTCTCATGGCTAGAAATATGGTTTTTGACCATTATAAATATCTCATAACGCAGAGTGGGAAGAAATTTGAATGTAGGATTATCATTAAACCAATTAGGATTCTATATTCATTGAGAAAGTGAGACAACAAAAACCTATTTTAAAAAAAGTAATAAAGAATTACTCTTTGTTATGATGTTTTTAATCATAAAACAAAATTAGAATTGTGATTGTTTTACTAGTTCGTCAATATATCAAAACTATCTTTCATGTCTTTTTTACAGATTGAAATTGTCAAAGAAGAATTTAATGAACATTTAGAAGTGGTAGACAAGATAAACCAGATCTGTAAAAATCTACAGTTTCATCTAAATAAAATGAAAACCTTTGAAGAGCCCCCTTTTGCAAAAGAGGCTAATATTATTGTGGATAGATGGCTTGATGTATGTGATTATTTCATTGACTGCAAAATTTACTTTATAACAAATTGAACTTTGGGGGTATTTCTTTAGTATTCCTGTCTAGTTGAAAAATTAAACTATATTCATGTTCATATAATGTGAAGCTTATAACTTACGAATTAACTTCATTCCAGTTAGGCACTACTAAAAAAATGGGTCTTTGATCTTCTAGGTAGAAAAGTATGCAATCAACTTATTTACATAAATTAGCTAAAATATTATACGTTCATGCAGGATTATTGGTGTTTAACTATATACCTAATACATTTTTTTTAGAATCCTTTCTTCTAGCTTTTTTTCTTTTCTTTTTCTTAGAGAGGGACAGTGAGAGAAAAAATTTTATTGTTTTTCATGTAGCTTTTGTTGCTCCAACACTTCATTGTATACATGGTGCTGGGGTTTGAACCCGCATCCTCATGCATGCAAGGAAAGCACTGTAACCACTGAGCCACCTCTCCATTCCTTACTTAATACATTTTTGCTTGACCAGTAGTGATATTTTTGTGAATTACAAATTAATAATTTTTCTTTATTATATTGTCATCTGGTTTTTAAAAGCATCTTTTAAAAAATTATGGTTTAGAAATGAGGAACATTGTTGTTTCCAATTGAAATAAGATACAGCAAATCAGGTTAAATTCTGTTTTTAGAAAAAGAACTATATGATAAAGAACATTTTTGTTGATGAATGAAACAGATTACTTAGGCTGTAATAATAAACTCAAATTTTATTTGATGGTAGATAAATGAGAAGACTGAAGATTACTATGAAAATCTTGGTCGAGCTCTGGCTTTATGGGACAAACTTTCTAACATGAAAAATGTCTTTGATGAGTGGACTGACAAGGTCCTTCAACAAATGGACTCACAGCTGACTGAAGAGGACAGAGAAAGGCTGAAGGTAATTCAACAGAGAAAAAAGAGATGCTTTGTTTATACACTTGACATTGTAATATGGAGTTTGCTTTCTTGGTGTAGGACAGAAAAATCACAAAGAAATGTGTTATTTCTTTAATTTATTACTTGAGAGGGACCTGAACTCTATCCATCCCTCTGCAATATCCATGAAAATGTTAGGGGATACTGTTAATGTGGGGTTTAGAATACCAAGGGAGTTCATAGATAAATGATCCCAGATGGGAAAAGATCACATCTTTATCTTTACAAACATCTAGTTAAATGAAGCTTTTGTTTCAATTATGAATATAGACAACGTATATGGTAGGATAAGCCTCATGCATGGCTTTGTTATCAAGAAAATCAAAGATGGGGTTAGAGTGGTGGGTCAGTGGTTAGGGCGCTTGCCTGGCATGTTGTGAGTACACGGGTTCGAACCCTAGCACCATGTACACAACAAAGTGCCAGAGCAATGAAAGACACATGAAAAACTAAATAAAATTGATTCTTTCTGTTCTGTTCGTGCTCTCTCGCTCTCTCTTTAAAAAAAAAAAAAAAAAAGATTGTTATTTGGGTATTATACCTGTTGTTACCCTTATTACTGGTTTGAAAGCCTGGAACTTAGTAGGCCCTCTGCTGGATCTTGTCATATAAGGTATTAAGACAGAAACATGAAATAATATATATCACAAACTGTTTTCAATATTTTGAAAACCAACTCAATGTAATTATTTTCATTTAAAATTCTATGTAATTTTATGTATGTTTTATTTCTCAAATATCATTATGCAAAAGACCCGTAGATTTCACCAAACTAAAAAAATATATGGTATAAAAAAGCAAAGTTAAGAACTCTTTGCAGAAACACTAACAAAATGCATTCTTATTCCCAGATAATGGTAGTGTTTACCCCAGGCATGGGCAAAATATTTCTTATAGGGCTACATAGTAAATATTTTAGGCTTATGGATCATTCTGTCTCTGCAACAATTGCTAATCCCTGCTGTTACAGCATGAAACTGATAGATAATACAAAAATACTTGGAAGTTTGTGGGTTCCAATCAATGTTTATACAAACAGGTTCTCAGCCCTGTGGCTGTAGTTTGTTAACCCCTGATCTAGATCATGATTGTGGAAAACCTTCTTTATTTAAATTAAACAGTCCTTCAAAAAGATAAAAGACACAAGATTATCAACATCTTTATAGAGCTTTTTAAAAAGCTGTTTTTTAAAACAATCTCATATTTTGGTATTTGGAAAGCATTAAAGTTAACTCTGGGAAGAATTCTTTCTAATTACTTGTTTGTTTACATATTGTTAGCTTTTACCATATAAAATCATCATCTTGCTAGGTGAGAAAATACAGGCTGGAAATTATAAGTGGATTGATGTAATATAAAACTGAATGTATGGGGCTGGAGCGGTGGCTTGGCAGTTACCGCGCTTGCCTGGCATGCTCGAGTACACAAGTTTGAACCCCAGCATCACATACACAATGAAGTGTCCAAGGAATGAGGGTCATATGAAAAACTAAATAAAAAATTGCTTCTCTCTCTTTCTCTTTCTCTCACTCTCACTGTCCCCTCTTTCTTTAAAACAAAACTGTGCATGAAGCTAATGCTTCAAATTTCATTCCTTCCCTAACTCTTGTGATTTTATACACTTTTCCATTCACATATCTATTTTTTTAAAGAGAGAGGGAAAGTGAGAGAGACAACTTTAGTTTTTCACATGGCCTTTATTGCGCCAACGAAGTACGTGGTGCTGAGGTTCGAACCCGGGTCCTTGTGCTTGCCAGGCAAGTGCAGAAACCGCTGAGCTACCGCTCCAGCCCTGCATCTATCTATTTTTTGACATGTGGAAAACATTTTAAAGATGCGATGATTTCCAGTTTCCTGGCTATATTATGGTAGCTATGAATTAAAACTATGATTCTCTTAAGAATCAATGAATCATCTCTAAGAAACCTTTAAATTTTATTTAAAAATCTGAAGTTAAAGAAAATCAATTGCTAGCCCATGGGCCAAATCCTGCCAAAATTGTATTTGCAAGTATGGGCAAATCATTCACAACTCGAATGTTCATCTCTAAGAGATTTGTAAGACCTTCAGGCAATCCATGCATTTTTTGCAACATAGGCCTCACCCCTCTTTATTGCCTTAAAACTAGAATGCTTCACTTGGTGATGGCATTTGTCCAATCTCTTAAGGCACTTGGGTTTGTCACTCCCAGGGCTCTCAGAAAACAAGCGATTGGGGAATTCAAAGGCACCCTCTATTTCTACATATCAGCAGTAGTAATTGTGTCTACCACAAAATAAGTTATGAAGTAAAAAATATATTTCCTTTAAAATTATATGTTTTATTTAGGAAGAGTTACAAGTCCGTGAACAACAAACTTTAGAGTTTTCTAAAAGAACAACCGAAATACAGTTTCTGCTTCAAAGTAGTGAAAAACCACTTGAATTGCAGGTAAGAGAATTTACACTTAAAAGTCTCAAAGATTCTCTAAAAGTCTGAGTTCATTCTGAATCTTAAACATAAAATAAAATTAGGATCATTATTGATGTGGTTCCTGCAAAGTCCAACCAATTTTTTTGTAGTTGGCATAAATAATTTTGTTCATGACAAATAATTATGATTTTTGTGATGAATATCATATTTTTGCACTCTTTTGTTCTTTCACTCTTAACATGGCTGCTGTGTGAAGGAGCATGTCGTAGCTGTGTTTCCATGTAAAATGACAATGGTTTCAGGGGCTGAAAGGAGAATATGACTCAAGTGACCCTAGGGTTATTAATTGCTAGATGGAGGGAAAGGGAGATTGCCCCAAGAGTGATTTTCTTTTCTTTTGCTTGAAGATATTTGTGTCAATTTTATTTGGATCGGAGTGCACAGCGTGGTTAAATGTGAACTCAGAGGCTCTTTGCAGGTGACATCCTGGCTGTACCACGTACTAGCTTTGTGCTGGGCATGTTATTCAGTCTTCTTAAGCTGTGTTTTTTTGTACATGAAGTGCTTACTGTGGTGCTGTTTACATAAAAAGCAATCAGTACTGTTTCATTTTTTTCTGTATGTTTTGATCTCATCTACGTTTTATAAGTACCTTAAAATATGTTAAGGATTCTAATTCATTTCTTAGAAAAAAGCCACAAAGTTAATTTCAGTTTCTCCGTGCAATTCTTCATCTGTTCCAAGGCTGTGTTCTTATTGCTGTACTCGTGATACAGAGCAATGAGAAGAATTATTTTCTCACGTTGAAACGAAGCCGTCGTGTTGCTTTCCAGCATTGCCGTCCCCTTGTAGTCTAGTTCAGTGAGAACCATCACAGAGTTCATGTTGCATGATTTCAGGTCATGGAGCACTCTGTTTTGAAAAAGATGGAACATGTGAAAAAGTGTGTATCGGGAGAATCCAACTGCTTCACACTTGGTGGCAGCACAGCTGAGCTGAGGGAGGACCTCGACCAAGCCAAGACCCAGATCGGGATGACCGAGTCCCTCTTGAAAGCCCTGTCTCCTTCCGACAGCTTGGAGATCTTCACTAAACTTGAGGTGCTGCCTAGCTGCTCGTCTTCCTGTCTTCAGACCTACTCTCACATTTATTTTTCATGCTCTTGACCTTTTTTAGTGAACAAAAACAGAAAAAAACAGAAGTCCTTGGTGGTGGGTGGAGGGGTGGGATTTGGACCTAGAAAACCAGTTTGTATGTATTTAGTACTTTTACTTTTTAATTGCTTTGTGGTCAGTAATTTTTTTGTATTAAATTGCATTGTATTATACCCCCACTGGCAATGAGGAAGCAAATCCACTCTCAAAAAATCTTCTAGACTTTTTCGGAATAATTGCGATATCCTCTGCTTTGTGTGATTGTAGCCCATTTTAAGGCTTAATGGTGATTTTGTTTATGTATGTAGGAGATACAGCAGCAAATTCTACAGCAGAAGCACAGCATGGTAATACTTGAGCACCAAATAGGTTGTCTCACTCCTGAACTCTCTGAATTGAAAAAGCAATATGAAAGTGTCAGCGATTTATTTAATACCAAAAAAAGTGTTTTGCAAGATCACTTCTCTACGTTATTGAATGGTGAGCGTAATGTTTCTCTTACTTTATTTCTGGGAATCTTGAAGTATGAAGATAGTACAGCAAACACAAAAATGAATCTAAGCCTGACTTACTTACTTTTTATTATTATTATTGTTAAAGAGAGAATGACAAAGGAAGAGAAAGAACCAATTTTTTTTTAATTTAGTTTTTCATTTCGCTTTCATTGCCCCAAGATCTCATTGTGTAGTTGGTGCTAGGGTTTGAACTTCTATTCTCATGCATAAGCACTGTAACCACTGAGCCACTGCTCCAGTCCAAGCCTGACTTATTTAAAGGAGTACTATTTGGATATTGCACAGACTGTATTTAAAGGAATAATATTCAGATAAAACCTTTGGGGGAGAAACCCTTACTGTTCAGTGCTTGGCATTAAATAATGTCTCCTTCAAGCCCCCAATCTTGATTTTAAAGTCAAGTATGACCTGCTCACTCTGCTCAGTGAGTTTGGGGACCTGCCTGTGGTGTACCCCTACAGGTGTCTTTGGGTATCCTGGATCCTTAGAAAGGCCATTGGATGTTGCTGGGCATGGTGGTGCATGCCTGTAATCCCAGCAACTCAGGAGCGGGGGACAGGAGCAAGTTTGAGGCCAGCCTCAGCAACTTAGTGAGGGTCTAAGCAACTTAGTGAAACCCTGTCTCAAAACAAAGACTAAAAAGGGCTGGGGATGTAGCTCAGTGGTTAAATCCCCAGTGTCAAAAAAAAGGACATTTGGTGTAGAAAATACACCAAATTACTTTCTAGACTTTATTAGCCCTCATAATTGGATTTCAGTATATATTACCACTTTACACGATGGTGTGGGAAGCAGGTTCTAAAATCTCTTACATAACAAGGTATGTGAAATTCTGCTGGAATGCATAGAGCTTTTTTCTTTCTTTCTCCCTGCGCTTCCTACAGATCAATGCAAGAACTTCAATGATTGGTTCAGCAACATTAAAGGGAGCCTTAAAGAGTGCTTTGAACCATCAGAAACAAAAAAGAGTATGGAACAAAAGCTGCAAATACTTTCTGTAAGATATACTTGATATATATGTATGAATAAATTTTAATTAATTTGTCACAACTAAAATATTGGTAGCATATACCTGCTTATAAGTAGATAAGTTAATAATTACTTTGACTAATTTTTTTTGCATAAGAGATAGTCCCAAGCTACCTGGCTTTTTTTCCTAAATATTTGAAGCTCTGTATTTACCGGATGAAGTGTGCGAGTGACTTAAATTTAAGTTCCTCTTTCACACTTATTCTAAGCTGCTGTTTTAATTAATTTGTGTTAAAATCATGTTTGATCAAAGATGAAGACTTCACCTAATTAGGACTATACAATCCCCCCCTTTTTTCTTTTCCTTGAAAAAGATGACTTGACTTATTTCCCAATCATATTTCTTTTAAAAATTTCAATTGAATTTTAATATCCTACCGGATGGAGCACAACCCAAAGTAAAACACACGGTGTCCAGAGCTTTTACGATGCTTTTTGCACCCTTAAATCTGGGTCATTTGGGGTAGGTTATCTAGTAGTTTACTATTTTAATTATGAGTCATGTTCTCAAGCTTATTGATGGCACTAAATATTCTGTTTATTCTTTATTAATAGAATCATCTTTCTTGGTTTTTAAAGTCCACTTTTTTCCCTCTTGCCTTTAATTTTGCTCATTTTACAGACCTCAGCAATTTACACCCAAACCTTGAAACACAGACATTGGGGGGAAAATTTCTGATGTGGACAAGGTTAAATGGAGAATAGTTTAGTTTTACATGTTGATGCCAGGAAAGAGCAAATGTGAAAGAAGAGTGGAGCCAGGATAGGAAAATGTAGCTTTCTTGGTCTTGCTGCTAGGGACCTTGCTGGTGGCTCTGCATTGTTTTGCTTGATGTAATTTCCAGAAAGTTCCATGCAGATGCAAATGTATATGCTGTTCCGGAACTACTATAGAACGTCTGCCGTTGGAGTTAGCCACAACTTCATTGCTTTCCTTCTGAATGGAATCTTAATGGGGAACTGGTATGGAAAAGTGTCTTGGGAGTGGCAGGTGACTTCATTTAGACCTGCTGGTGGAGCATAATTGACCTTTTGTCTTTCCTAAGGGTTTCTTGACTCTTGAGGGAAGGAGCAGTAAAATACAGCAGGTGGAAACTGTCCTGCAGCATGTGAAGAAGCACCTGCCTAAAGCACGTGTTAAGGAGCTTAACAGTTGGCTTGTGAGTCAAGAAGTTGAATTAGAAAAAATGGAGTCCATATGCCAGGCCCGGGCAAAGGAACTCGATAACTACCTGCAGCAGCTACTGAGGTAGGAAGTAAAGGTGATATCTAACTAACATTTTTTTTTTTTAAAGAAAGAGAGAGATAAAGAGAATCAATTTTATTTATTTTTCCATCTGGCCTTTGTTCCTCCAACACTTAGTTGTGTTATGTGGTGCTGGGTTTTGAACCTGGGTCCTTGTGAATGCCAAGCAAGCCCTCCAGCCACTGAGCCACCACTCCAGCCCTGTAAATAATATTTTCAAGGGACAATTTTATAGTGATTTCTAGTGTGCTTTTCCTCAGTTGTATGCTGCGATGTACAGTACAATTAAATTTAACAGGTAAAATAGATGCAGTTATTCCTTGGTATTTAAGCATCCAAAATCCACAGATGCTCAAGTTCCTTATATAAAATGATACTGTATTTGCATATAAGCTCTGCATATTAATATAAGATGTCAAGGAGTCCTATTTGATATATTTTAGTCATTATTAGGAACATTTTTCATCTCTGATGAAACAATAATATTGATGCATATTAGAAAAGATGCTTTTTAAAATAAACAACAGTATACCTGTCTTTATCTTTAAATAGCTTTTTAAATATAACTTATTAGCTCATAGAACTGAAAAATCAAGTTACATATAGCTTGACAGGGGCTTGAGTCATTGGTCCAAAAAAAATGGTCAGGACCCAATATCTATCTTACATTTCTCAGGGTTGCTTCTTTCCTTTCGGTTCCATCATGTAGGACTTCTTTTCAGGGTCACAAGATAGCAATTCTAGGAGTTGTGTACATTTCTTCATTTATATTCAGCAAAAAACTCAGAACCTGTGTCCCTAATACTCTTTCTTTCTCTCTCTCTCCCTCTCTCTCTTTCTTTCTTTCTTTTTCTTTTTTTTTTTTTTTCCCAGGGCTGAGGACCAAACACTGAGCTAAATCCCCAACCCCTGTGTCCCTAATACTTTAAGGGCATCTCCTATATATTTTTAATCATCTCTAAGTTACTTATAACACCTAATACAATTTAAAGGCTATAGAATTAATTGTAATACTATATTGTTGAGACAGTTTCAAAGAAAAATGTTTGCACATGTTCAGAACAGACACGATTTTTCTCCAAATGTCTTTCATCTGTGGTTGACTGAGTCCATGCATGTGGAACTCATGGATACAGAGGGCCAACTGTCCTTTGTTTTCCACATGTGTGGTGCTAGGTGTTGAACCCAGGGTCTTCTGCATGCTAAGCAAGTGCTGTACCACTGAGTTATGCCTCCAGCCCCTGACTGTCCTTCTTTCATCGCTCTCTTCCTTCCTTCCATCCTGGATTTGAACCCAATGGTGCTCTACCACTGAGGTACATTCCCACCCTTTTTATTTTTTATTTTGAGGTAGGATTTCCAGGCTGGTCTCGAACATTTGATCCTCCTGCCCCTGCCTCTCAAGCAGAGGTTACAAGTGTGCACTATTCTGACTGCATTTTAAAATTTAGGTTTGATGCTAGGAATATAAAGGTTTGGGAGAGTCCTCAAATTAGGAAAGGTTTAGGGTATAGTCCAAAAAGATTTTCTGGTTTTTTCCCCCTGTTATTTATGATAGATTTGTATGGTTCATTGCTTTAATGAATTTTATTATAATCTAGGCAGTTACTCAGCTTTTGATATATTACAAGTTTTCTCAAAAAATAAAACTTAAGGGGCTGGAGCGGTGGCTCGGCGGTTACGGCGCTTGCCTGGCATGCGTGAGGACGCGAGTTCAAACCCCAGCACCACGTACACAACAAAGTGTCTGAGGAATGAAAGTCACATGAGAAACTAAATAAAGATTGCTTCTCTCTTTCTCTCTCTCTGTCCCCTCTTTCTTTAAAAAAAAAATAAATAAAACTTAAATAGTAAACCCCTAGTTGACTGACAAAGTTCATGCTGTCCTTCTCTTTAGTGTAAACATATTTGGCCTATTTTATAGTCTAATCTCTGTAATATTCTTTTTAGACTGCAGGATGATTGCAAAAACCTGAGTAAGTGGTTGACTAGCCAAGAAGAGAAATGGAAGGAAATAGGAGACTTGGAAGAAAAAACTGAGCTATTTTGTCAAGCTTTAACTAAAAAGAGGTATTGTGATCTTATATGAAATGCATTAGTTGTGAATATGATTTCTTCCATCATGTAGGAGTGATGCCTATAAATTTTTAATGTTATTTTGAAATTACAGGGAGCAGTTTGAATCTCTGGTCCAGCTGAACAACTCTTTGAAGGAACATGGGCTTACTGAGGAAGAAGAAATAATAAATGAATCAGCATGTTTGATTGATAGATACCAGACATTATTGAGACAATTAGATGAAATTGAAGAGGAAAAGTTGCTACCTGCTGAGGACCAGAGCCTTAATGACCTTGCGCATGATGTAATTCATTGGATAAAGGAGATTAAAGAGTCCCTTATGGCTTTGAACTCATCTGAAGGCAAAATGCCACTTGAGGAAAGAATCCAAAAAATAAAGGTATAACTAGAAACTGAATTTGAGAGGTCAGAGTGAACTCTAATTTTGAAAAGATTTAGAGGAAAACTGCAAAGATGTGTTTCTTAATAGGATCACTGTGGAATGATTGAAGAAATTCAAATCGCTGAGCTTACAAAAAAGGGTTGTGATGGATCTAAAATTATTTTAATGCTCATGACAGAAAGAATATCCTCTTTGAGAGAGCAGTGCCCAATTATTGTCCATCTTCACTGCATGCAGAAGAATTGAAATAGACAATAGATTAGAGCCATAGCAGATGCTAGGATACAAAAAAAATTTTTTTTAGTCTGTACAGCAGAGGCATTGGCAATGTCAAGTGCAGGGTGAGAGCTGTTTGTCAGGGTGGGTATGAATGCTCAGAAAGGGCTTACTAGATACTCAAGGTGGAGGGCAAGAAATCCCATGCTCCCAAGGGAATATTCAGTGAATATTGCTAGTTTAAAATATAGGGCACAAGCCAGCCATGGTGTCACATGCCTATAATCCCAGTGGGGTTGGGGGATAGACTGATCGAAAGTTCAAGGCCAGCCTGGGCAACGTAGTGAAACCCTGTTTCAAAATAAAAACATAAAAGTAGGGCACAGAATGTATGTGGTTATTGGACACATTAATTGAAGTATTTTTAGAGGGAGACATGTTCAAGAGTAGTGAGCTGGAAGAGTTGGTGAGTCTTAGTAGAGTAGTCAGCATCATTTGGGATGGTGTCTGAAAGTTTTCTGAGCCCACAAATCTTGAATAGTTTTTACAAGACAGAGGGAATTGAACTGTCAGGCCAAAAGAGGGCATGAGAACAGAGAATAAGAATTCGTTGTCATGGTGGAAAAACAAGAGTTGATACTGTGAGGGACACTGGGTTTTCCTGTGGGAAGCTGCAAGTCTGTCCTGGGATGTATAGGAAGGTCTTTCTTTGTTTGTTACTTTAACTCTCCATCTGTGAATAATAGAAGAGGATGGGAAGGATGACTTACTCAGGGTTGGTTTTTTTTTTTTTTTTTTAATATATATATACCTTGTGAAATTAAGAAAGCAACTGAAATTCAGGAGTTGAACAAGAATAGGATCAACTCAAACTGACAATGTTTACTGAGAACCAATTCAGGGTAATGTGAAGAGGATGTCTTTGTGTAACATCCCTGAGTAATACAATGACACGATAAGATCTTTCTTTCATTTATTTCAGGAAATCATTTTACTAAAGCCGGAAGGGGACGCCAAAATACAGACTATTCTGAGACAAGCTGAGAGCAGCAAGGCCCTGTTGGTGCAAGAGACCCTTAGTGATATCAGCAAACAGTGGGACAGCACCCTGCATCTGGCCAGCACGTACCTAAGGTGAAGGGCAGGAGTGCTTGCGCGCCCCCCTTGTTTCTTATAGTGCAGAGAAACTATAACAAGCATGTTTTGTCTACTGCCGGGGTTTGGATATAATTATCTACTGGAGAGAAAGTCAGTGGTGTCCCAGGGCAAGGGAAATACTTCTGTAGGTCAGATATGAGACTGCTCTTGCATGGCTCAGGCAGTGTTCAGCACAGCTGGTGCGTCATCCTGGGGACTTTCTTCCAAACAGAGCCACATTGCCTGTCATTCCGCCTCCACCCCCTGCTTCTATACCAATCCCCTTGTCCCCAGCCACCTCAGCATCTGCATGGCATCCCTGTAGAATAATCCGTGCTCTAAGATATTTTTTTCTAAGAAATTCTTAAAGTATAAACATTGATAAATGTTGACTAGATCCTGTAAATATATTTCTGGACAAAATTCTTATTTCATATCAGGTCTTAAATGGTACATTTCATGTTTTGACAGGTGAAGGTTATGTTTTTCTAAGGAGACAATCAGATCATAATGAGCTTTAAGTTATAGAAAGCAGAGGCTAGTTAATGGTTAACGCACAGAATGTTTTACTTTTATAAGAAATATAAGAATTTTATTTGATTATCATAAAAACTGTTGGGATTAGTTTGAAATCTAAAGTGTTAAATATTCTCTGGTCAAATTATGTAACAGAAAATTCCTATTTTAGTAATGTTCAAATAATTTCTGTCTTGATTTCTGAGCTAAATTTAGTACCATTTAGAATATTAGAGTCTCTATAAATAATGTACATTAGTGTTATTTTAATGCTGTTTATTGCAATCTGTGTTCATAGTATGCACAATGCCCTTCCAGTTTGCCATCATTTCATTTATAAAATATTTGGTGAAATTTAGCCATCAAGAAAAGCTTCTGCTAGAAGGAGAAAAGTATTTACAAAGTAAGGAGGACCTGAGATTAATGCTCACAGAACTAAGGAAGAAGCAAGAAGCAGGCTTTGCTCTTCAGCACGGTCTGCCGGAGAAGAAAGCCCAGTTAAAAAATTATAAGAAATTTCTCCAGAAAGCACAAGATTTAACATCCTTGCTAAGGGAGTTAAAATCTCAAGGAAATTACCTCTTGGCGTGCACTAAAAATCCCAGCTTCAGCGAGGAGCCTTGGCTGGAAATAAAACATCTCCACGAAAGTCTTCTTCAGCAACTGCAGGTGAAGTGGACAAATACAATTTTATTTGTTTATTTATTTTTATTTTTTTAGAGGTGGGAACATGTATTTTGGCTCACAGTTTTAGAAGTCTCAGTCCATGGATGTCTGACTCCACTGCACGGGGAACCAAGTGAAGCAGGACATCATGGTTGAAGTTCAAAGTGGAGGAATGCTGCTCACTTCATGGCAACCAGGAAAGGGGGTGGGAGGGAGAGACAGAAAGGCCACAAGGAAGATAAGCCCTTCCAGGGCACATCCCCAGTTACCCACCTCCCTTAGTGGCTCACCTCCATGTCCCACCTGCCTACAGCTACCACCGACAAATTCATTTTAAATGATTGTAATGGTTTTTGTACAAGATTCCTATCCAAGACTGTTTTCTTGGCCTGTTGTTCTTTTGATAGACCTAAAGCTTTCAAAATTTGATCTTATCATTTTTACCTGAAATTGCCAACTCTCAAGGATGGAAGAACCCAGTTTTACTAGATAAATCCACTGTGGGTTATTCAACAGTTGTATTATTTCCTTTCATCAATGTCCACCTCTTTGGGGGTTAAGATGCTAGGCATCTCTCTGAGGACAGTTATTGCATTATCTGTGTATCCATCTACCCACCCACCTATCCATCCATCCATTATAATATTTCATAACGTTTATCTTGTATCTACCTTCTTATCAGTGCCCCTCCTTGGATTTTCCACATTATCTGCAGTAAAAGAGTTGTAGTAAATTGTCAACTTTTCAGAAAGATTGAAAGAGTCAATTTTTAAAATTTTTTTCATCTGGTTTTGTTTTTCCAACACTTAGTTTGTGTGTGTGGTGCTGGGGTTCAAACCCGAGTCCTTGTGCATACCAGTCATGTTCTGACTACTTAGCAACCTCTTCAGCCCCGGAAATACATTCTTTGAATAGAACTATTTGTAATTCTTTGCACACTGAAAGCCAGATTTAAAGTAAGGAGTACATAGGTACGAAATCCTGCTTGTCTAGATATTAGGAGTTGGGCAGGGTTTAAGATGTACCTGCTTGGCTGTATATATAGTTTAGTTTAATATAAGATGCTTTTCTGATCAGGTGTGGTCATCTTATTTTGTTATCTCAGGGAAGGAACCTGAAGATGGTTTTGCTCTTGAGTTAGGATTACTTTTTCCTAACACAATAGTTGAGTTTGATTCTTTTTTTTTTAATTAATTTTTTTTTTTTTTTTAAGAGAGAGGGACAGTGAGAGAGACAGAGAAAGAGAGAAACAACTTTATTTAGTTTTCTTGTGGCCTTAGTTGCTCCAACACTCAGTTGTGTACGTGGTGCTGGGGTTTGAACCCAGGTCCTCGTGCTTGCCAGGCAAGCGCGGAAACTGCTGAGCCACCGCTCCAGCCCCTGAGTTTGATTCTTAGAAAAGGAACTTGGCCTCAGGTTGATCTCCTGATCTCCTGCAGTCTCATTTCCAAATGTGGATTCTTGGTTTTTAAATGACAGATAATTAAGGCACCTGCTTTATTATGCATATTTGTGATTTGTAATTTGTAGACATTTGTTTTGTAAGCCTTGTGTCAAAAAAGAATTGTCTTTCAGAAGGAAGGAATGAAAAAGAAAGTAAGGAAGCATATGGAGAACAAATGTTTTTATTAAGAGTCATTTTTAGGGGAAGATGCAGATTTTGCAGTGAAATATCTGGGAGGCTGAGATCATTATGTAAGAACTCTGGATAATTTGAGAACACATTCCTGCATTTTGTTTTGTTTTGTTGTGGTCCTGGAGATTGAACCCAGGGGTGCTCTATTGCCAAGATACATCTCCAGGCCTTGCTATTTTTTTTATTTTGAGACAGGGTCTTGCTAAGTTGCCCAAGCTGGCCTCTAACTTACTACCCTCCTGCCTCAGCCTCCTGAGTCACTGGGATTATAGGGGTGTGCCATTGTGTCTGGCTGCACACGTTCCTGTTATAAAACGGAACCTAGGAAAACAAGTGTTTATAAATTGTATAATTGTTTACTAAGTGAAAAATTCAGAGAGAATAATTTGTAAATTGTTAATGGTTTTATTTTTTAGGACTCTGTGCAAAAATTGGAGGGTCATGTTGAAGAACATCAATCATACCAGGTTTACATCACAGACCTGAATACCACATTGGACAATTTCTCCAAGGAATTAGTTAGTTTTTCTGATATGCCGATGGATCAAATAGCAGTTGAGGACAAATTATGGAAACTTCAGGTATTCAACAATATCTAGACACTATAGACATTTTTGAAAAAAATCTTTATTCCCTACAACTTGACTAATCAGTGTTTGTAATCAGAAATTCAAGTGCCATTCAAATGAGTCTTACATAATTAAAGTTATAAACAGCCAATAAACTGGGAACATTCTTCTTTAGATTCTTCTTTAGTGGGCAAACCTTTTGTAGTTTGAATTGAACTGTACTATGACTCAGTGGGTCCGTGGAGATAATTTTACCCATGAGCAGTCTGTAACTCCTGGATATCTTTGCCTCCCTAAATGTAGGACCTCTACAGTTCTCACCCTCTTGTAAAAAGTAGTCTTTTCTGGTGATGATTGCAGCGCATTACCTACATGCACAAAACACATCCCTGGGTTGTCACTGTTTGTAGCCAGTGTGGCAGGCCTGAATGTTATCCTCTGTAAGAAGAAAGAGTAAACCAATTTCTTTGCTACTTGTTTCCCAGTTCCTTGACAGGAGAATTTATAGGGTAAGGCCCATAGCACAACAGTACTTCATGAGCTTAGGAGTTTGTCATGTACCCTACTTAGGGACATAGGAATCAAGCAGGACTTCTCCAGAGTGACCAGACAAGGTTGTTTCCCTTCTTAGCCGCAGTACTTTGGCAAATGTTGGGGACCTGTCACATCCCAGGTGCTGAGTAGATGAGTGCCACAGACACTGAGAAGTATAGAACATGGTCCTTTTCTTGAGGGGCTCTTGTTGATCAGTGAAGACACAGCCTTTTCTGCATCTGTGAGGGGACCTGAGGAGCTATGAATTCAGACCTCTCATCTTACACATGGCCAGCTAATTTTGGAAAGATGAGAGACTTACAAGGGTCACATAGGGCGAATGACAGAGCAGGGTCCTGCAACTCAGCCTGCTGGTCTCAGCCCAGTGAGTGCTGTTTCAAGATCCTCAACTGATATCTCTGCTTCAGTGTCTCACTTACTTGCAGTTCATTGTGTCATTAAATAAATAGATGAGTTTAAAAAAAACAAAACAAAACAACATCTCATTCTCTGTGTTCCCTGGCCTACGAAGGAGCCTACTTCCCCCGCTCATTTGGTGAATAACTTTATCAGGTTTTTAAGCTTCCAATTTAGGTGTCGATTCCTGGACTCCCCTGTCTATGCAGATATCAAATGCTATTTTTGTCACCTCTGGAATATCTCTATGATTTGTCCCTCCCCCATCAGCCTGTTGTTGCTGCTTTGGAGCCAGCCCTCATCTCATAGATTCCTATGTTAGACTTGGAAATGGGCTCCCTGCCTGCAGTGTCACCTCCTCTTTTGGATCTTTCTAGAATGGAACTCCTTTCTTCTAGCTTAAAATGTTTCAAGGACATGCATGCATATTGTTAGCACAGATCCTTTTGCATTCTATTGTGATTGGTTTTTGTGTCTGTACCATTAGACTATAGGAACTCCTTTACTCATTTATGTAACTTCAAGACCTATCCTAGTACTTGACAGTTAGTTGAATGAATGAGTGAATGAACCAATGCTTATTGCCCATTAGGTTAGTAACTAATAAATCCCACATAGTCCATGTCTCTAAGGCATGTTCCACTCCAACAGTAACATCAGTGGCTGCTGTAACACTTCAAATTCCTCTTCTGTCTAGAGTTTTCAAATCAGCCTCATTTGTTCACGCATTTAGTAAATTTGATTGAGTTCATGTTGTATTTAAGAGTACATTAGAGGGGCTGGAGTGGTGGCTCAGCGGTTTCAGTGCTTGCCTGGCAAGCACGAGGATTCGGGTTCAAACCCCAGCACCACATACACAACTAAGTGTTGGAGCAACTATGGCCATGTGAAAAAACTAAAAGTCATTTTTCTCTTTCTCTGTCTCTCTCACTGTCCCTCTCTCTTTAAAAAAAAAAAAAAAATAAGAGTACATTAGATAAATTGATTTCTCATCAGCCCTCAAAGCTTTGCTCTGAATTTTAAAAATTAACATTAGATTCAGGTAGGCACATTGTAAATGGTTCTTTTCTTCTTTTTAATGCTTTGTGCACAACAGGCACTTTTTGTTTAGTGTTTTGACTTGTGAAAAGACTGTATCTTAAAACTTATATTCAACAAGTATCTATTGATTACCTCCCATGGCACTGTGAACATTTGCTGCATTATTTATTGCAAATCTCCTAGTTTATTATGAAATCTAATTGGAAAATTTGATGTTTGATGCTATGTTGGTTTAAATTTTGCCCAAAGTTTCTTCTTTGTGATGTGCATTGATAGGGTTTTAAAAATCTATGATTTCTACGAATGAAACACTGTGATTTACAGAAGTCAGCTCTTCTGACAGTTCACTGGAGCTGCTTTTTTATAACAATGTTTTCTCCACTCATAGAAACTAGAGAGCAGACTCAGTTTACAAGATGGTGCATTGAAGAAGATTTCAGCATTGGCAAAATCCGTTGAGCAAAATACATCTTCAACAGGACAGAAGATTATTAAAGATGATATAAAATCACTTAAGTGTAAACAAAAAGATTTGGAAAACAGAATTGAGTCTGCTAAACAGGAGACTAAAAATTGTCTCAATAGCCTCCTTAAATCAAAATCCTCAACAGAAAAGAACAAAAAGTTTTCTCTGCCAGGCCGACAGAAGCAGGCCACTTCTGAGGTGTCGGATCCCACTCAGCCCTCGGTGGCCATGGAAAAGCTGGAGGGAGACTGGGAAGTAAACAAGGTAAGTGTTCATGATTAGACTCTCTAGGACAATTCTAAGAATGAAGAGGTGTTTGCTTCTGAAAAGAGGGTCGTAAATCAAGCATTCTGATTTCATAATTAAATCCTCAACATACTGGTTATTTATGAAGCTCACTTGTAAAAAGAGTCCTTAGAAAACGGTTTTGATTTTAGTGCTGAAATATTACTGTTCAGACGTCAGTCATCAATTTAGGTATATTATTCTCACAGATAGGTAATCAAATACAGTTTCTTGGGTCAAGAGCACAAAGGAAATTAGAAAAGGCAAAAGAAAAGATTTGCTTTACCCATTTCATAAGGAAAAATATAATCCAAGAGCCCAATCTTTTTTTTTTTCTTTTGGTTGATTTTATAAATGAAATCGGAGACGGTTGGAAAGGAATAGGTGGCTTTCTTTCACTTCTTACGTTAACTCTATACAGCAAATAAACTCTTAAATGTTGTCAGATTATTTAGTGTGATAATATTGACATTCAGACTCCTAATTTTCTCCAGGGAGAAGGAAGAAGGGTTTTTCTTGATTTTATTCTATATAACCAGCACTTTCCTGTGGTTCTCGAAGTGCTTTGCTGTGGCTGGCAGCAAACATGGTAAAGGTACCAAGAGTGAATTGTTTTGGAAAGAAGGCTCTGGCAGACAGCCTCCCACCGTCCAGGGTGCTGTGGACAGCGGAGTGGTAGGCCAATCAGGCGTGAGCTTTCATCAGCTGGAACATGTGATCGATAGGAATGAAGAGCACATGCCTTTTGATTGTCTTACTGTAACAAATGGTGGAAGATTAAAGGAACAGGATAGGATTTCCTAGAAATGTGTAAAACAAGGTTAATTGCCAATGGAGCATGTCTCTGGCCATGAGGAAAGTCTTTCTATAAATCCCATTCTGTTAGATATTCCTAAGGAAAAAAGTGTAACAGATTAAAGTCTCTGTGGGTGAGACTCTGGAGACTGCATACATGAAAGAAACTTCCTTAATGGTATTCAAAGAGGCACAGATTACATGAAAGAGGAAAAATTCCTGAGTGCTTTCTGCAGACATTGCCAACAGGGGATAACTAGCCTAAGAACTTCTAAACTAACTACTCAAACCCATTTTGATCACAAACCCCCAGAATTTAATAGAGTGTTTTAACTATATAAAGATCATAATCCAGTGATGTTTTTCTTAAGTTTTTTTTACTTAATCTTGGATATTAAGAGTTTTTATAGTTTGATATTTAAAATCCTTTTTTTCAGAGGAGGTGAAGGATTTAAGTCTTCAAATTCTTTTTATAATTTTAAATTACAGAAAGTTCATTTTAACTCTCTAGCAATATTTACTCTTCTGCAGCATGAATATTTTTTATAATCTGCTTTCTTTTTCTACGGTAAGTGCTGGCTGTGCTTACTATTATGTATATTAGAATAAGTAACATTATAGAAAATTAGATTATGAAAGGTCAAGAGCAATTTCAAGGCTGAACAACAACACCTAGTAAAAGAAAACAAAGATTAAATATACGGCGAGATAAACAGCATACAGGTGTAATGTGACAAATGCCATAACTCAGACACCTGTGTCATGAATACATAGGTGCATAAAAGAGCAACTTACTGAACTTTAAATCTGATGAAAATAAAACTGTTATAATAGTGACAGTAAGCACTGAATTGATGAAAAGCGTTTATGGACACCTGTTTTGCTCTAGTTCTGTTAGGGTATGGGGTACAGTCGTCACAGCTCTAAAACTTATGCTCAACAAATATCCCTCAATGCTCACCCCACGTGACTTTGAAATTTAAAATGTTTCATCAGATTTTAAATAGTCTTCAGAAGAATTTTAAGTTTTTATTTTCTTTAATAACTATTATTAATTTTTGTACAATGTATGATTACACTTTTCAAAAATTGCTGTGTCTGTATTTAAATCCATTGCTAAGAATTTCAGTTAGGGGGCTGGAGTGGTGGCTCACCAGTAGAGCGCTTGCCTGGCTTATGTGAAGAACTAGGTTTGAACCCAGCACCGCATATATAACTAAGTGTCTGAAAAACTAAAACCAGATGGAATAAATAAATAAAATTGATTCTCTTTCTTTTACTCTTTCTCTTTAAAAAAAAAAAAAAAAAAAAGAAAGAAAATTTCAGTTAGATGAAATTTAGGAGATATGTTAAATCTAGACCTTTTGTTGACTTTTTCTTTAATTTGGAAATATTAAGACTGTTTAGAGGGGTTGGGGATTTAGCTCAGTGGCAGAGTGCTTGCCTAGCATGCGCAAGGCCCCAAGTTTGATCCTCAACCCTGAAAATAAAATACTGTATAGAGGCAAACGAAACTGCAAATTTTATTCTGAAGGGTGTAGGTGATGATGATACACTAGCAATGTACATTTTTGATAGATGTGAATGGATAAGAGTTCTTTTTTTTTCATACTGGGAATTGAACCCAAGGACACTCTACACTCTACCACTGAGCTATATACCCTGAGCCCTTTTTGTTTTATTTTTATTATTTATTTATTTATTTATTTTTAAAGAGAGACAGATGATGAGAGAGAGAATCAATTTTTATTGAGTTTTTCTGCATGGCTTTTGTTGCTCTGACACTTAGTTGTGTATGTGGATGCTGGGATTTGAACTCGTGTACTTGCACATGCCAGGCAAGTGCCTTAACCGCCGAGCCACCGCTCCAGTCCCCTTTTTATTTTTTTAAGACAGAATCTCACTAAGTTGCTGAAGCTGGCCTTGAACTTGTGATCCTCCTAACTCAGCCTCCCAAGTAGCTGGGATTACAGGCATGTGCCATAGCGCCCAGCTAATTTTCTAAGAGTTTTTAAGAACAAATAGGTAGAACTACCTTCCCTTGCCTCCTTCCTATGTAAGTTAAGTAAAGGAACAAGTTAGGATATGGTAAAAAGTGAAGACTGTCTAACATCCTGGGATTTTAGGTTTCCATAAAGGGAAATGATAAAAGAGTAAAAGCATTGAAACTCCTATATTCCTTTTTTCCCCCCCAAAGGTATCATAAA
Source organism: Aplodontia rufa (assembly GCA_004027875.1). NCBI lineage: Eukaryota > Metazoa > Chordata > Mammalia > Rodentia > Aplodontiidae > Aplodontia > Aplodontia rufa. Next base: position 17,720 of record PVKS010010368.1, on the reverse strand, counting down.
ACAGCATCACAACTTCACTGGTATTCAATGATCTTTCTTGCTCCATTCTTCCCCAGTGGCAGTCTACATGGCATAATTGCTTTTAAAAAAGGAAGAAAGACACCCCAAACCTTTTGTCCGTAATTACATCCTTAATTCCCTTGTCACTGGGCGTGATTGCGATTCAGTATTTGTGAATTTTTTTTGTCCTTTTCAAAAGCTTCTGAATATTTATAATTTGTTCAAGAAGATGTCTGTAGATAAATCCTGGAAGATAGGTGATCACAGGTAGGCAAGACGTGCAAGACTTCAACTGTGGGTAAGCGAGTGGGAGCCAGGGATGGAGTTGGTACTCGGAGAAGGAAAACTGCTTCCTGAGGAGACTTTTCAATCCTGGGGCAATTGATGTCTGTTTCTTTCTTTCTTTTCTTTTTGTGAGCGAGTCATATTTTATTTATTTTTTTCCTCTGTTTTTTGATTTTCTGACACTTGAGTGTGTGTCATGCTGAGGATCAAACCTGGGTCCTCTTGCTTGCTTCTCCTGGTGAGCCACCTCTCTAGCCCTTGATGTCTGTTTCTGAGGTTGATTCTGGTAACTCACTAACTTTTTTTTTTTTTTTTTTTTTTTAAGAGCGAGGGACAGTGATAGAGAATCAATTTTATTTAGTTTTTCATGTGATTTTGCTGCTCCCACATTTCACCGTGTACGTGGTGCTGGGGTTTGAACCTGTGTACTCGTGCATGCCAGGCAAGTGCTGTAACTGCTGAGCCACCGCTCCAGCCCCACTCAGTAACTCTTTATAATTAATGGTGCATGCCATTGGACCAGGTGTCTGCTACATCTTCAAAGCATACTACTTTGCTCTTTTTGGCTGGTATTTAAGTTTTGCTTCTTGTTCTAGAGGCATTTTTCATAGTCCAAAATTTGTTCCTTTGAAGGATAAGTGACAATGTAGTGACATCTTCTTGCCATCTTTAAACAATGTGCATTTGAGAACATGCTCCAGAGTTCTAAAATCTTGGGCTGAAGAGACCTTAGAAATCTATGCCAGCTCTTGTACCGGGCTTTCAATCCAGCAGAGCTGGGACAAGAGCCCAGACAGATGATGCTCAGAATGTCACTGCACCATTTCACAAAATGTGTTACATAGGTGGAAGCTGGGGTCTAAGGAAGTTCTGGAAATATGAGCTTAAACAAATTCAAATAGATTTTCTTTATCTTGGGACCTTTTAAAACCTTAGGTTTGCTAATGTGCCTGTCAATCAGCAGTTGTTGACTAGACGTCTGTTAGGAATGATGGAAAAACAAGAGAGTAAGAGGCTTAAAAGAAAGTTGAAGTGCGGTGACAAGCACCCTGGAGAGCTCTCAGCATGACACACACAGCTAAGTGTCAAGAAAATAAAAAACAGATGAAAAAAGATGACTCTGTCTCTCTCTCTCTCCCAAAAAGAAAGAAATAGACATTAAGTACCCCAGATATCTGGTCAACAACTGCTAGATTGACAGGTCCTCAATTTCTTTTCATTCTACTTCATAAATATTATTAATACTAAAAATAGAAGACTAAATAAAATGTTCTTATTTTTCCACTGGCTTGAATTCATCTATACATCCGTTCAGGAAAAAATAAGGTGAGAATTGGAGCGGTGGCTCGACATTTATGGTGCTTGCTGGCATGCACAAGGACGCGGGTTCAAACCCCAGCCCAACGAAATGTTGGAGCAACAAAAGTCACGTGAAAAACTAAACAAAACTGATTCTTTCTCTCTCATTGTCTTCCTCTGTCTTAAAGTTTTTTTTTTTTAAATAAGTTGAACAGGCAATGAGGATTGAGACGTAGATACAGTCCGCATTCTCTTGAGCTTATAGTCTTGTGGGGGAGACATGTTACTCAACAAATTACCCTAATGAGAACTCAAGGAACTCAAGGAAGGAACCCGGTTTTGGGGTAGCCTTTAACAAAGCAGTCTGATATGGACAGTAAGGCTAGAAAGAGCCACCCAGGAAGCAACCCCTGGAGGAGACTAGAAGGGTCAGCTGGAGGCAGCAGAGCTGAGGCCTGGGTGTGGGGCATGTCCTTGACAGAGGAAATGGTGGGAGAAAGCAGGAGTTTCAGAAGCTGATCCAGGGCTCCTTAGCCAGAATGCAGAGGGTAGAGAGCCGTGGAGAGCTGGAGATGCGGTCTGAGAGGGAGCATGGCTGGCTGAGTCACTAGCACTTTGCAGGTCACTTTGACATGTTAGATGTTTACTAAGAGAGTTGTAGAAGAGAAATCAGCCTCTGAAATTGTTGATCTGCCTTTTTTTTTTTTCTTAAATGAGAGAAAAAGAGAGTTGATTTTATTTAATTATTTATCTGGATTTTGTTTTTCCCACATTTAGTTGTGCATGTGGTGCTGGGGTTCAAAACCTGGGTCCTCACACATGCCAAACATCGCTCTACTGCTGAGCCACCTCTCCAGCCCTGTGCTTTGTTTTTTTTTTCAGTCTCTGATGGTGATAAGTCTTATGTTCAGATTGTGTTTCACTGCTTCATGTGGGAAGCCTTTAGAGAAGCAAAGTATCTGTCCCTGAGAGCTGGCATAACATCTGTCCCCTGTTGGCAGGTTACAAGTGGTGGACTCGGAGTTCTGACCATCACAATGTTATTGTCAGGGGACCTTTCCTCTGGATGGGAGAAAGGATGGTGACACTGTCAGTGACTTGCTGTCTTAGCTGTTTGCACAGATGGAAACAGAAACTGTAATTCAGTTTGGAGAACAGATGAATACCTATATTGAGAATCAAAAGGATCATGTCTTGCGGCTGTTAATTTGAGTTTGGGCAAATATCCTGATGAAATTCACATATATATGTAAGAACTATACAGGTGTGTGGAGTGTATATCACAGTAATGACGGGAAGGGAGGGACACAATGTTGTTGTCTGTAGCATTCAAAGAGATAAATAAGTGATGTTCATTCATCCATTGGAACAGATGCAAAGCTAAAGTGACTATTAGATTTATACCTGCTAAGATGGATAAAATCTCAAAATATACTGCTGCATGGAGCCAGCAAGTATAAAATGATACATAAGTGATTCTAATTTCTGTAAGAATTAAAAACAGAACATTGCTATCCAAATTCCAATGTATGTAATAAACGTATAATGAGATGTATGTGAACTTTGGAGTTGTGGTTGGTTCTGGGAAGGAAGAGATGAACAGGGATGGATGGGGGCTGAGTATTATTTTCCTAATGTGGAAAATTGTATCGCTTTGTGTACTCAGTAATAGTATCTGTTATTCTTGTTCTTTTATATATGCTTGAAATATAATTAAGATAAAATGTTTCAGATAAGCTTACAGAACCAAAATATAGCAAAGGGCAGTGAGCTGTGCGTGATGGATATGAAAGAACTTTCCAGGAGCCAGTCAGGTCCTGCAGTCTGCATTCCAATCTCCCTGTCAAGAGCAAAGGAACATTGCCTTTTTAATTTGAGATGTTCCTTTGAGGAATTCTGTTGGCTTTCTGCCAGCGTAAAAAAAATGGCTTTGGGGTTTGGTAAACGAATGGTGTCTTGGGGTGATTCTACGTATTTAAACATACTTTTTCTGACCACTGAAGGCAGTCATTACAAATGTCACTAGTGTCTTCCTGGGTAAGAGTAACCCTCAGGCACTGGTTCATCAGGTAAGAGAGACAAGTGCTCTGAATTCTTAATGACTAATAATTGATAAAGCTCTCCTACTGTCTACTCTCTAGGCCTGCAGCTTATGTTCTTGTGCCTGGTGAGTTTATGGGGACTCTAAGAAACCATCACCATTAGGTGGAAAGGGAGGCAGGGGTGTGCCTGAGAGGACTGTGGCTCAGATCAGAGGAAACCTGTGGTGTGGCCCCTTCTCCTTTCCTCTCCCAGCCTTCCTGGACCTTTCCTGCTGAGACACTGCCCTCCACGTAGACTTTCACCAGGGTGAAATTCACGAATTAAATTGTTGAGTCTGGAGGAAGATTATGAAAATATTTTGATCTTTTGAAAACTTTCTGGAAAAGTGATTTATGCCAAGTGTTACTTCAAAACTAGTAACCCTGGACAGCTGAACCCTCTTACCATTTAGAAAGGATGAAACTGAAGGCAGCATTGGTTTTATTCAAAGAAGTTTTTTTTTTTTTTAAGAGAGAGGGAGAATCAATTGTATTTTTAGTTTTTCATGTTGCTTTTGTTGCTCCAAGACGTTGTATACGTGGTGCTGGGGTTTGAACTAATGTACTCACACATGCCAGGCAAGCGCCTAACTGCTGAGTCACTGCTCCAGCCCTTAAATAAGCTTTTAATTTTAGAATAGCATTAGGAAAGTATAAAGATAATATAAAAAATTCCCTTAAACCCTGGTGTCTAGTTTCCTTTATTATTAACATCTCATATTACCATGAAGGGAATAATTTTAAGACAAGTTTCTACCTTTGGGAGGATGTGGACACATTTTGTTCAAAGATATAATTCCTCAAAGATTTTACTGACATTCAAGTATATGACAAAAATTAAGAGGGTTTTCATTTATAAAGTTACCTGGAAATAAAAGCTAATACCTTGGCCAGGCACAGTGGTGCATACCTGTAAGCCTAGCAGCTTGGGAGGCTGGGGCAGGAGGATTGGAAGTTTGAAGTCAGCCTCAGCAACTTAGCCCCACGTAACTTAATAAGATCCTGTCCTTAAAAAAACAAAAAAAAAAAAAACAAAAATAAAAAAAAAACCAGACTGGGGATGTGGCTTAGTGGTTAAGTGCTCCTGGCTTCAATCCTTGATACTGGGGGAAATTTTTATTTAATTAAAAACAACAAAAAAAAAACTAATACCTTAGCAAAACAATGAAAATCTTTCAAGATTATTGGCCTGGGACTTCGTACATCTGAGTGTTCAACAAATGCTTGTTGAAACAAGGAATAAGTGTACACAGGTGCCCTAGGTCTGTGTTCTGTTGAGAACTTCAACTTATTAAAGTTTTCAAAAAAGATCAAATTACTCCATTTATAACCTGTTCCACCTTACCTAGGTTGTAATTCTTACTACTAGCTGGCTTAAGGCATCATTGCTTCTTTTTTTTTTTTTTTTTTTAAAGAGAGAGGGACAGTGAGGGAGTGAGAGAAAGAATCAATTTTTATTTTAGTTTTCCATGTGGCTTTCATTGCTCCGAGACTTTGCTGTGTACGTGGTACTGAAGTTCGAACTCACGTATTCACATATGCTGGGCAAACACTGTAACTGCTGAGCCACTGCTCTAGCCCCTCATTTATTCTTAATATCGCGAAATCTTGGTGTTTCTTCCACTTATTTTCAAGTACAAATGGGTAACGATGAGTACCTATTTTTTTGCCCTGTCTTCAGTATCATAGTGAATACTAAGTATAAATTTGGGAAATTTGACTTTTCCATATTTGTTTTGTTTCTTTAAGACTATATATTAAGCCTCAGAGCCAGGAGTGGTGGCATATTCCTTAAATCCTGGCAACTCGGGAGGTTGAGGCAGGAGAATCACAAGTTCAAAGCAAGCCTCAGCAACTTAGGCCCTGTATAACTTTGCAAGACCCTGTCTCAAAATAAAACATAAAAAGGGCTGGAGATGTGGCTCAGTTGTTAAGTACACCTGGGTTTACTCCCTGGTACAAAAACAAAAAAAACCCACACACACAAAAATAAATAAATAAAAAACTATATGTTATGCTTCAGTATATAATGTAGCAATATAAGATCCTGTACTACCTTGTAAAAACTGTTTCATGTTTTGGGGAAAAAATCATCTTTGATAACTACCAAATGAACTTACTTAAAGTCTTTAATCTGAGTCAATAGAAGAAGCTGCAATTCTTTTATCAAGAAAAATAAAAATGATTAATTTGGAAGGTAGACTACTTAGCAATTAATCTTTTTATGTTTCTAGAATTCAGCCGTGAAAATGGTTTTGTCAAAACACCTTCCTCTCCATGTTGAAGAAGGCATGAACGTCACTGAAGATGAGCAGAAAGTCAAAGAGCTGCAAAATCAGCCTTTAGAATTGGATGTTATGCTGAGAAATGAACAATTACGAGAGATAGAGGTAAGGAAACCAGGCAGCACTGACCGCATGGCTGCATTGTTTACCCCTCGAGGCACAATGTATTTTAATTAGCAAAACCTTCTTGTACAGAGTGAAAAGTCTTATTTCACCTCTGCCTGATGATCAATTTGGTAACTCTGTAATTATGCACTAATGAGTAGGTTGTATAAATCTTTCCATTAAAAAAAAAAGTAGAAGGGCTTAAAATGAACATTCATCTTCTTTCTCTTTCACAAAGTTCCTGAAAACTTATTCAGTAACAAAATTTGAATTTTCTGGCTTGTCATCCTTCCTTTCTGTGGTCATATGTAGTCTTCCAATTCTGACAGGTTCTTTTCATTTTTCCTAATGATCGGTGTCATGGTTCCTGCTTCGTTTTGACAGCTGTGTTTATAGTCTGTGTTAATGTATTTATGTACTTTTGGCTGTGTCATCTCAAAGTTGGGTACATGACCATGTATTTAAAAAATGGACTTATTAATGATCCCTACAATTTTAGCTAAGTTTGCATAATAGGAAACATGTCTAAAACAGGAATAAGATGATATTATTAGTAATAACTAATGAGATGTGATGATAATATTACATATTATTATACTTAAATAACAGAAAAAAATTTTCCTTTAGAAACTACAGAAACTTTTAAGATAATGGGGTCATATCATTGATATTAGATGGCCAGAGATGAATTTCGGTCTAGATTTTAACATGATTCTAGTGAAAAAAAATCTTTTCAATGTCATGACTTTAGTTACTGTGTTTATAGATGAAATATCTGAGACATGGCCTCGGAAACAGGATGAAGGAAAGAGGAAAGGAAAGAAAATGGATAAATGCATAAATATATATATTTATTTACTGGTTTGTGTGCTTGTTCTTAGGAATTTTATAACCAGCTGGAAGCAAAGAAAGCAGCCATTGAACCACTAGAACAATCTGAATGTCTCAACAAAACAGACACAAGTGCCTTGGCCCTCCACTTGGACAATCTGCTTCAGGCGCTTGCTGCTTTGAAGAAAAAGAAAGCAAGCCAGTGTCGCCTCCTTAAAGATTTTCAAGAACATCTTGCTGCAGTTGAATCCTCGATGAAAGCCTTGTTGACAGAAAAAGAAAGTCTAAAAGTGTGAGTGGACAGGCCCAGAGTTTTCCGAGTTTAGACTGTGAAAGGATATTATGACTGCAAAACTAATCTTGGGAAGTGAATTCAGTGTGGAAGTTGATTTAGTCTGTTTGGGATACTGTAACAAAATGCCATAGACTTGGTGGCTTGTAAACAACAAATTTCTTTTTCACAGTTTCTGAGGTTGGGAAATGCAAGATCAAGATGCTGGCAAAATTGGTATCTGTTGAAGCCTCTTGATAGTGCGTAGATGGTACCTTCATACTGAGTCCTCACAATAGAAAGGACAGGAGAGGACAGGACAGGTCTTTTTTAGGGCCTCTAAATCCATTCATGGTTGTAAGGGTTCTGCTCTCCTGCCACGCCCTTCCTTCCTAATAACAATGTTATTGATTAGGTTCCAATGTTATTGATTAGGTTCCAACATAGGAATTTGGGAGGGAGCTTATTCTGTTTTATTTTGTTTGTTTGTTTGTTTTGCTGTGCTGGGCTTTGAACCCAGGGTCTCATGCATGCTAGGTAAGTGCTCTACCACTGAGCTACTTCCTAATCCTGCAAATATTCTTATTTTATTTTATTTATTTATTTATTTATTTTATTAGAAGAATATAGAAATACAGTTGAGGGAGAAACAGTATCAAAACATTGTCAGTCAATGGATATAAACTTTGTTATTGAGGGGAAAAACCAGATCATAGATAACCACCTTGGATTTTACCTTTTGTAGTTTCCCCCAGAAGAACTCATGTGTTAACTGGATAGATCGTGGAGGAATGACATCGGCTTCTGGGATGGTTCCCCCATCTTCCCAATTTCCAGTCTCCTATAAGTTCTTCATATACCCTCCCCCCAAATATTCTTAAACAGCCAGAGCAATCCAAGAAAACTTGGTTGGTTTTGTGCTAAAAAAAAAAAAAAAAAAAAAAAAAACAAAAACAAAAAAAAAAAACCCCACAATGTATATTATTGCATTATTAAATGCTTTACAAATTAAATTATTGAACAGTTCACAGTATAAATATCTGCAAAATACTTTCAGTTTTATGGAATGCAGTGGTCTTTTTGACAAGAATTTATTCTAAACCATGGGAAGGAGAAAAACATGTATATAATTATTTGGTGTCAGTATAATTGGTTGAGATAGTTTAGTACATGTATATGTACATATTTACACACATCTATTAATGGTTTCCTTTAAAATACATTCTTCTGCCATTAAAATGATGACAAATGGTGGCAGATGTAGTCTTTTTTTTTTTTTTTTTTTAAGACAGGGACAGAGAGAGAGTGAGAGAAACAATTTTTATTTAGTTTTTCATGTGGGTTTTGTTGCTCCGAGCCTTCATGGCGCATGTGGTGCTGGGGTTTGAACTCGAGTACTCGCAAATGCCAGGGCAAGTGCCGTAACCGCTGAGCCACCGATCCAGCCCCAGATGTAGTCTTAATAGGTGAATGTGTTTTCATTAAAAAGGTTTATTTTGTACTTATATCTAAATGGGATTTACTTTCAGTAATATCTCTTGAGGAAACAACTTTATACTCAAAAAATTAGCTTGATAATTATGACTTTTAGGGGCTGAAGCGGTGACTCAGCAGTTACAGCACTTGCCTGGCATGTGTGAGGACCCAGGTTCAAACCCCAGCACCACATGCACAACTAAGTGTCAGAAAAACAAAAGCCAGACGAAAAAAAATAAAATTGATTCTTTCTGTCACTCTCTCTTAAAAAAAAAAAAAAAAAAAAAAATTTCGTAGTCAATATCTACGAATTGGGGAACCCAAGCTGGGCATCCATACATGGCATTAGCCCTGGATAACTAAGTGTATATTCATTTGTTCTGGAATATTTGATAATGTTTCCCCCTCAAATGTAACTATATATCATCTAATAAATAATAAATTTTTAAAAATTAATGTATGACAATGCAGAAAGCCCACCCATCATTAAAATGAAGAACCAAAGGGTAGGAGTAAAAAGTGAAAAGAATAATATATAAAAATACTCCATAAAAAATTATGCTGAGTGAAATATCTCAAACTCAGAGACTTAAGGGCTGGATGTTTTCTCTCATGTGGAAGCTAGAGAGTAAAATCTAAGACAGATGGAAAGTTAGCTAAGATTTCATTATTGTTAGAAAGATGGTAACAAAGGGGCTTAATATCATGATAACTTGCCAGTCCTATACTAACCTTCGTAAAAGCAGTTTACATTTTTCAGAGTATTTTTTAATTCATTCGACATAGTCTTACGTATTGGAGGGAATTGCTACACATTCATGCATAGGTGGATATTGACAAAGTAAGTTAAGGCCGATCCTAGTCCAGGATCTCCCCCTTTCTACCACTCCCTGCTCTCATGTCTCCTCTGCTTTGCCCCCATGTTATAGATGGAAATAAGCATATACATATGTATTAATTTTTGAAATTTCTGATCCTCTCTGCCCGCCTGTGTTGGGCTTCTCATGGGAGTTGAGGGTTCCCAGCTGCACTGATAACTGCCCTACTCCCTCCCTAAAGCTGCACTGATAGCCCCCCTAATCCCTGCCTCCCTCCCTTCTCCCTCCAGCTTTACAGTTGTGGTTTCCCCTGCTTATGTGAAAATTCACCTATGTTGAGTTTATTTTTGAACTTAGCTAACTTTCCATCTGTCTTAGATTTTACTCTCTAGCTTCCACATATGAGAGAAAACATTCAGCCCTTAAGTCTCTGAGTTTGGGATATTTCACTCAGCATAATTTTTTATGGAGTATTTTTATACATTATTCTTTTCACTTTTTACTCCTATCCTTTGGTTCTTCATTTTAATGATGGGTGAGTTTTCTGCATTGTCATACATTAATTTTTAAAAATTTATTATTTATTAGATGATATATAGTTACATTTGAGGGGGAAACATTATCAAATATTCCAGAACAAATGAATATACACTTAGTTATCCAGGGCTAATGCCATGTATGGATGCCCAGCTTGGGTTCCCCATGTTGCTGTTTCCCCCCAGAAGAACCGCTGAGTTAAATGGATATCTCGTGGAGGTCAGACATCACCTTCTGAGATGATTCCCCTATATTTGGTTCCTCCAGTCTCCTATGTGACTTTCCTAAGCCCTCCCCCCACCCTGTCCCCCACCCTATGCCTCCAAGTATCCTGGGGAGTTGTCTCCCTGTTGTGAAAATCATACATTAATTAAAAGCCATAGTAAACAAGATTTTGATTTATATGTTAAGGACAATTTTTTTTTCTGTTTTTAGGCACCAGGGATTCAACTCAGGGGCATCTACCACTGAGCTACATCCCCAGCTCTTTTTATATTTAGTTTTGAGACAGGGTCTCATTAAGTTACTTAGGGCCTCACTAAATTGCTGGGGCTGGCATTGAATTTGTGATCCTCCTGCCTCAGCCTCCTGAGTCGCTGGGATTATAGGTGTGCATCACCACACTTGGTGGGATAAAATACTTTGTATAGATATCCTAATCATCTTTTTCTGTGAATTAAAAGCAAAGTTCATTTATTTTAATGATTTTCTAACCATGTATTAGTGTATAATAAACATTAAAAGTAAACAAACTATTTTTATTTTTTTCTAGGGGACCATTGGACAGTGAAACCTATCTGGACAAAATTAAGAAATTCCTGGAATCAATAGAAAAAGAGAAAGGTTCGTTAAGCAAATTAAAAGCTGAATGGGGGAACTTATCACATCATCTGACTGACATGGATAAGAAGCTGTTGGAAAACCAAATAAAACAACTTGAGCATGGCTGGGAGCAATTGGAACAACTGATTCAAAAGAAGTATTTGCAGCAAGTAGTAGAATATGATGAATTCACCTCCCTTGTGAGTAAGTTCCAAGACATTGGGATTTCTCTGCAGCAGCAGCAGCAGTGTGTACTGTTAAGGCTGGATTCTCCAGAAGAACAGGAGGGGAGCCAAAACATCATTGCCTTGGCCACCGAGCTCCAGGCCAGCAAGCACAGGTTTTCTGTTTTAAAGGGTCAAGCTGAACTTCAGATGAAGAGGATTTGGGGAGACAAAGAAAAGAAGATTTTGGAAGATGCAATAAATAATTTGAAGAAGCAATTGGAAGCACTGGAGCCATTAAACCGTGAGTTGGAAAATCGGATTAAGCAATGTGACGTAAAGAACAAGATGAAGGAGACTATTTTATGGGTCAAGAGTCTATCGAATGAACTCATTCTCCCCATTTCCCTGCTCCCAGATGACATTCTTTCACAGATCAGAAAATGCAAGGTGGCCCATGACAGCATTCTGGGTAAGCAGCAGGCCATGGAATCATTGGTGGAAGAAGTTCAGGATATCATTCCCAGGCTTACAGCAGGTGAGAGAGATGATTTAAAACGCCTCCTGGAGGACATTCAGAGTCAATACCAAATGCTAATTTTAAAATCCACTGAAAGATCACAGCTGTTGGAATTTAAATTGGAAGAAAGAAGCAATTTTTTTGCAGTGATTGGGAAGGTTCAACTCATACTTAAAAGAAAGGAAGCCCCAATCATTCCCAAGATGGAAGCAGCGTCCACAGAAGCTATACTCGAACATGTCCACGTCTCTTTGAAGGCATCCCAGGAAGAACTGCAAGAAATTGAGAGTGTGATCTCAACTCAGCTTCAGGAACTGGAAAACTGTAAGGATCTAAATGTGTTTGAAAGATTATTTCTAAATGACCAGTTGAAAAGTCTCAAGACCAAAGCCAATAGAACACAGAGATTCATTCAGAATAAATGCCGTGAAGTAGAACACAAGATAAATTCTTACAGAGAATTCCATGAAAAAGCATCTGTTCTTCAGAGGGAGGTTGACAGTATTCAGCACAAGGAACTACTGCTTGATCGAGAAATAAATCAAAATGTTAGAGAGGAGTTCTGTAGGCTGAAAGATGAACTTGCTGGTGTTCGATGCAGGATCTCACAACTATTGGAACTTAAAGGACTAAACTGGGACTGTTCACAACTTGACCAATTAAAAATCCACGTATTTGAAAAAGAAAAGGAACTTGAAGAAAAAATTAAACAGTTGGACGTATTTGTGGCAGAAAATGGCAAATATCAAGCATCACTAAGTAAAATGAGGGATATGGATTTGCAAATTAAGAAAAGGGCTGAAGTAGTGCTGAAAACTCCTGATACTTCGCCAGAGACCAATCTGCTCAATGCACTAATTTTGAATCAGAAAATTGAGAAAGCCAAGTGCTTATATGATGAGATAATAAAGAAATTAGGTGAAAACAAGGCCTTTGGTGACTCATTCAAAGAGAAAGAAATAGTCCAACTAAAGCTGAATGTGGAAGAGCACAATGAGTTACACAAGGTTCTCAAAACCATGGCACTAGAATTCCAGCCCAAAGAAATCAGTGAAAAGAATTTTCAGGACCAACTAGAAAATTCCCTACACGTTTTAAATCAGATTGAATCTCAATTACAGCAACCTTTACTTATCAGTTTGGAAATTAAGCATATTCAGAATGAGAAGGATATTTATGAAGCGTTTCTAGAAAGAGTTCAGGCAGAAATGTGGAGTATTAAAACTGTGACTGTTCCTGAGAAGCAAAGAGAAGAAAACTCGCTTGAAACGAGTGACGTGGAGACCAAATTGCATGACGTTGTAGCTCTTCAGACACAGCTCAGCAGACGCATTGGTTTACGCACCGTAAGTTGTTTTAGTTAGGTGTTTAATGCTTCTATTTTCATTTTGTGACTTTTTTGTTCATATCTACTTCTAAAGAAGTTATAGGTTCTACAGCAGAATTCTCTACATGAACATAGCTGTTTTCAAAAGTGCAAGGATCCACTTTATAATCCTGATTCAATCTACTTCAAAATATGGTACCTTATCGTTTGGAAAAGCACCCATCTGACATATCTGTATCTGAATCCCTCATAGCCCCTACTGAAGTCAGAACAAATTTCTTCATGTGTGTTTTTCTTGTCTGTAGAGATAGTAAGAGATGATAGAAGTATGGTGTAGAGGGAAGAATACCAATAACTGGCACATTTAGAATTTACAATGTGCTAGACACAGTGCTAATCAGTATTTATTCTTCTCAGTGACTCTGTGAGGCAGGTGTCATTATTAGCCCTATTTAAAGGAACGTTGAGGGCCGGGGGTGTAGCTCAGTGATAGAGCTCTTGCCTAGCATGTTCAAGGTCTTAGACTCAGTTCTCAGCACTGATGGTAGTCATCATCAGCATCATTACAACAACATTAATTACAATAAGGAAATTGAAGTTCAGAAGCATAAAGATTTTTCGCAGGGTCTTGTAGCGGTAAGTTAAGGATCATGGGCCAAATCCTGCTTGCAGTCTTTAACTTATAAAGTTTTATTGAAACAGAGCCACCCCCATTTGTTTCTGTAGTAACTATTCATGTTCAACAGCAGAGTTGAGTAGCTGTGATGTTTGCCGACCTCTGTTGGACAGCCATCTCAACACATTCCCTCCTTTCCTTCTGGTAATAGGGCAGGTGTCTTAGACCTATCTTTCACACTGCACCTTATATAATGCCTTACACAGTGTTACCAAGCTTGTGACATTGAATCCGTAAAATGGGAAAATTAACTTCCTTCTGTAATTCAAAGAGTTATTATTACAGAGTACGCTCTAATACACTTGAAATATGTTCATCGACATAAGGGCTACAGAAACAAAGTCAAATGAACCCCAACACTTTGTTCACATAGGTTTTAGCAGATGTTGAGTAATTCAAGTACCTCTTGAGGTTTTAATGGTTTCAAGAAACAGTTGAGAAAAATCCCCAAAATAATATGATTAGAACTGGATAGGAAGTAATTTATTTTGGAGCTGGGGATATATAGCTCAGTGGTAGAGCGTTTGCCTAGCATACATAAGACCCTAGGTTCAATCTTCAGTACCAAAAATAAAAAGTCATTTGTTTTAGCTTTTTTTGTGTGTGTGGTATAGAGATTGAACTGTGGGGTGCACTCCACTGAACCACATCTCTGGACTTTTGGGGGTTTTTTTTGTTTTTTTGTTTTTGTTTTTGGTACCAGGGATTGAACCCGGAGATATTTAACCATTGAGCCGCATTTCCAGCCCATTTTTTATTTTGAGAATAGATCTGAGTTGTTGAGACTGGCCTCCAACTTGTATCCCCCTCCTCAGCTCCTGAGCAGCTAGAATTATAGGCATAAGCAACCACACCCTGCTAGTTCTTATTTTAATTATAAGATATTTTTAGAGACATTCAATGATATGCCCAAATTAAAGGTGGTGACATAGTTATCAATTTAAAAACACAAGAGATCCAGAATTTTTTTGTGTTATTTTCATTTGTTCACAGATATTAAGGTTATATATATTAAACATATTCCATTATTTTATTTAATTCATAGTCTGGTACTAGAATTCCAGAACAGGATCATACTGCAGTGAACATAATTCATGAGAATTTTTTTTTAAGAGAGAGGGACAATGAGAGAGATAAAGAGAGAATTAATTTTATTTAGTTTTTCATGTGACTTTCGTTGCTCCGAGACGTTGTGTACGTGGTGCTGGGGTTCAAACTTGCATACTCACGCATGCTGGGCAAGCACCATAACCGCCAAGCCACCGCTCCAGTCCCTATGAGATGTTATTTTAAATTTAGATTAGAATTCTTAGAAAACCTGGAAACAATTTTTCTTCCTATAAACAAAAAAGTTATTCGTTTTAAATTATTAATGTAATATCAAATCTGAGTATAAGTAGTCAGCTCTCGTAAGACTAAGAGACAGGTTAGGAATGCACCACAAAAATTTTAAAATGACAAAAATCCCTAAAGGTTGACAGCGTTGTCACAGCGTTTTATCTCCTGTTTGCCAGAATGTCTTGAATGATGCTTATGAAAATATTACACACTATCATGAAGCAGTCACCCAGGCAAGGGCGATCATCACTTCCCTTGAAGCCATCATTGTGTCCCAGAGAGTTGACCTTCATAATCCACAAGAATTACTAGAGAGGTTTCGTGGGAAACAAGAGGAATTGGAATCCACAATTGAACACATTCAGGACATCACCGTGAAATTGGGAACTGTTTCCAGCCCTGAGGCCAAGCTGCAACTCCAGCGTACTTTACAGGAACTAATTTCGAAGAACTCAGCCATGAAGGAGGCAGCCATGGTGGAGGAAGCTGAGGTGGAAAGGTAGGTCCTCTTCCTTTCTCCAGGAACACAAAATTTGGTTTTTTTCCTTTATAATTCATATATGGATTACAGATAATTTGGACAATATGGAAAAGTTTCTAAAAGTCACTGAAGAAAACCATGTAAATATGTTGTTATATTTAGATTTTTTTCTTATTTAATATTGGGGGGCTGGTGGTTGCTGTGCTTGCCTGGCATGTGTGAGGACCTGGGTTCAAACCTCAGCACCACATACACAACTAGGTGTCAGAGAAACAAAGGCCAGAAGAAAAAATAAATAAAATTGATTCTTTCCCACCCCCTGCTTTCTCTCCCTCCCTCTTTAAAATAAAATAAAATATATATACATGGTACATATAGAATATTTATACAAGTATTTATATGATGTAAAAATGATAAAAACAAATGGTGAAACAAGCATCTTCATTCTTAAAGTTTCAAAGATAAGCATTAATTTGAATTTTCTGGTATGATCTTTCCCTCTCAGAAATAACTTCTTCTTCTTCTTCTTCTTCTTCTTATTATTATTATTATTATTATTAAAGAGAGAAGGACAGTGTGAGAGACAGAATTAATTTTTTTTATTGTTTTTCACATAGCTTTCGTTGTTGACATTTAGCTGTGTACGTGGTGCTGGGGTTTGAACCCATGTCCTTGTGCATGCCGGGCAATCGCTGTAACCGCAGAGCCACTGCTCCAGCCCCAGAAATAACTCTTATCTTAAATATTATGTCTGTCGCTTTCATTGTATTTTTGCTGTTTCTGTGTTCTGCTGTCATGATCATCAAACCAACACCTAGTATGTGTGTTCTTCGGTCACTTCATTTTTTTCAAAGTCATTGCATGGCCCTGAGATTTATTCTTGTTCCTTTCTGTAGTAGAATTGTTGATGCAAGAGTTTTCTGAGGGTATATATTTAGAAGGTTATATCTTAAATTTTTAATGCCGAGTCTGGAGTAGTGATTTCGGCAGTTACGGCATTTGCCTGGCATGCACAGGGACATGGGTTTGAACACCAGCGCCACACGTACACAACAAAGTGTCAGAGCAGTGAGAGCCACATGAAAAAACTGAATAAAAATTGATTCTTGCTCTCTCTCTCACTGTCCCTCTCTCTTAAAAAAAAAAAAAGATATCAAACTCATTAGCAATAACAGAAATGCAAATTTAAACCACAAGCAGATATCAGTTCTACTCATGAGTCTGACTTAAAAATGAGTCTCAATATACCAAGTGTTGAAGGATATGGGACAACTGTAGTACTTACATGCTGCTGGTTTAAGTGGAAAGTAACAATATTATTTAGCATTAAAAAATGTTTATTGAAAGAGAGAGGGACAGTGAGAGAGAATCAGTTTTATTATTAGTTTTTCTGTGGCTTCATTGCTCTGACTCTTTGTTGTGTACGTGTGGTGCTGGGGTTTGAACCTGTGCTCTCACATGCCAGACAAGTGCGTAACTGCTAAGCCACCACTCCAGCTCTTTGGATCTTTTTTTTTTTATTAATCATTTTATTAATCATTCTTATTTCCTCTTCTGTAGAATATCTATTCAAGACTTTACTCAAATTTTGTTGGGTTATCTGTCTTTTTGTTACTGATTTGTAGGAACTTATATTTTTGAGACTAGTCCATTTTAGTTTTGTGCATTGAAATATCTTTACAGAGGGAGTTTCCTGTTAAACATCCATCTTATCCATCCAGGCCATCTTCTACGAGATGGCAAAGAAAGCTAAAAACTCACTAATACTCTCAAAGCAAAAACAGCTTTGCTCATTTCTACATATTTCTATTTTACAGTTTGGATCCTCAATTCCATGCCAGTTTATTAGTATGTTTTAGGAGGTTTATTTTTTTAAAAAAAAATTATGATAGAGAATTTTTGATTGTTCTCAGTGAAGGATTTCTATTTTGTAGAAATAATTTTATAGCATTTTTAATATATTGCAATATTATGTTGTGTAGAAAACATTAAATTTCCTACTTCGATTTTTTAACCCTAGAACACTAGCTCATTTCGTTATTATAACATTTTATAAAAGTAATTGCAGTTGCTATATGGAATTTTATGTAATGGTTTCTTATACTTAACCATACCTTTTCTTAGGTATAATTTTTGCTATTTTAATTAATACTATGGTGAACACAAAGGTGTCATAGTGCAAAAAGTTTATTGTGTTTAGGATAAATTCCTTATATTTAGGATTAATTTGTTGATAAATTGCACAAGTGGAATTAATGAGTCAAAAGATATAAGCGTTTTAAAAACTAAATGGTTTTCTATAAGACTGTACCTCATTAGGTATGCTCATGGATGTAGATATTTTTATTTCATTAAAGGGAGCTTTTTTTTCTTAAAAAAAAAAAAAGCTTTAGGTATTTTACTG